>WEIV01006696.1:489866-537124 GCA_013390005.1 Calyptomena viridis
GACTCTGCAAGGCTCTGCAAAGCTGCTTCTGTGTGAGCAATGAGGGCAGCATCTCAGCAAAAAGCAGCTCACAGACAAGGTAATTCAGAGTCTTATTGTGGGCCTTCAGTCGTCTTAAGTAAGTTATCACTGGTACGATATTGGATGTAAATACTGTTATCTTCATCAAGATCTGCCGTGGCCCTTTGGAGCATCATGCTGAAGAAGATTGTGAATAGAGCTGGTTTGAGAACACAACCTTGTTTCACACCACTGGTTATTGGGAAGGGCTCAGAGAGTGCATCACCATATCTGACTTGGCCACGCTGATCCTCATGTAACAGGATAATCATTTTGAGGAACTCTGGAGGACATCCTAATAGTCCTAAATCTTGACATAGTATTTTAAGAAGAAATAATCTGCCATCCACAGCTTCTTTCCTTCCTTCTACAATTTTTTTGTAATTTTAATTCTGAGTCTTAACAGTAGCTCTGAATAGCCCACCATGGAATTTTATATAATATTATGCACTGTCAACATCCTGTGGAGTTTGAAGATGTCAATGATAGCTTAAAAAATAGCACACCAGCTCTTTCTCTACCATTCTTGAAAAGCTGTCAAGAGATATATTGATAATTAAATCTCTATGTACATCAAAAGACATCCCTCAGCCTGGTAAAAAGCATACACTCCAGCAGCACAATTAGTCTGAGATGACATCCTAGATTTTCTAGCTAACAAGGTCAAGAGAGACAAGACGGGAAATCACACCTATTCAACTGCAGTCTTTACTGGCATATGTCTGCAACTGTTTGCTGTATTTCTTTTTTAAATTTAAAACTTGTCTTGCTAGCAAAAGGAGAAAAAGATTGATTTTATAACCCATACACTAAAATACAGCATGTTTGAAAACAATATTCAATGTGCCTCAGCAAGACCAGCAATTGCATAGCAGTTCTCATCATTTTCATGTAAAAATTGCTGCACAGTTGCCACCTATTCAACAATGAAATAAAAAGAGGTTGTCCCAATAAAAGCAAGGCATCTTCATATAATGTCATGGGCAAGTTACCTTGGTTACCAGAATCACAGGCAGGTGAACAGTTGAAAAACAACTTATCTTCAATTATTTTACAACAATATTTGCCCCCAAATGTGCTCAGCTAAATTCCTGTCAGTATACCTTTGCGTGAGCACACGGAATCACAGTAAGCCACTGTAACTCTCCAACAACAGCAGCACTGGTTATGGCCACACAAAGGAAACAAAGAAGTCACTGATATTTTTACTTTACTCTGTTTATATGACATTATTCTACTGAAATTCCAGTTCTTCAGATGACCTGCAGGGTATGCAATATAATACAGCTCAGTAATTTTGCTCTTTACCTCTCCACAGAAAGAATACATTTCTCTGTACATGCTGTCATTTATAGCACTGTTTTGTTTGTGCTTATAGATTCCTATTAAGGCCATTAAATCATATAGCCACTGATGGACCTCAATTAGCACTGGAAACACACAAGAAAAGCTTTGTTAAAAACAAAGTTAGCTGACAAAAGACATCTTCCAATCCAAGTGTTCTCATACAACAACACAAATAACCTGATGAAACAAAATACAATGGGAAAGTAGTTGCAACCTTAACCATGGAGAAACACATAATGAGCATGGGACTGTCATTTATCTTGAAGCTCAGAACAAGGCATTGTCCATCCACTCTGACAGCTCTTTGTTACTATCCCCATGATTGTTTGCAAGCATATTCAGTCCAATTAACAGGTTTTTGTCACAAGTATCTGGTCTTTGCTAGGAAATGTAACGAACTCTTTGGAGAGAAATCGGAACCTCTCACTAAATTCATTTTCATTGCACAAGGAGTACAGGCTCCTTCCCACCCCCAAACCCAGAGGATGGATTGTGTCATGGTCACTTCACTTGGGGCTGAAGCCTCAGTAAGCCAGAAGAAGCCCAAATGGATGGCCTAGAAAAATGTGTGTATCAGAAATTAATTTGAAACAACGATATATGGTACAGTTTGGGTATAAATTCAAATTCATCAAGTGCTAAGGGATGACAAAAAATTTAAACTTCCATTAACTTTAGCATTTGACACCACTGCAATCAGAAAACCAAATGAGCCAAAAAGCAAAAAAATTATTATGCATTTTTATTTAACAGCATACCTGCAATCTACAGCCAATACGACAAAATTTGGTGGGGTTTTTCATGTATCAAAGTGGTTCACTAAAATTCATCCTCAAGGTATCAACAGAAAATAAAGAATTAAGGTTAAATTAATGACCAAGAAAACAAGTTAAGGGGCATCAGACAACCTTTACTACTGTCTTTGCTCTCTAGAAGATGTAGAACAAGAAAAATTCCTTCCCAGCATCACTAAACAGATTATCTCATGGTTTAATATTTTTGCTGTACCAATGTCTACCTAGTGATTACAATAGATTAATCTTTTGCAACAAGACAAAACTACATTTTTTTCTTACAGAAACCCCTTAAATATCTATTGTCATAGTTAAGAGATAGGGAGAAAAAATGAATAGTTCCTTTTTACCCATTTTTTTCCTGAAAACAATTTCTAAAATATTCAATATTAAAAACCTTGCATCAGTTGTCTTGGTCTAAAACCATGTAATATGCTTTTAATTAGCATAAGAAAAATTCTTTATGTGTTTTTAAGAATAATAGATGGATTTAAATAATAAAATATGAACAAAAGGAACTTTCAAACATTTGTACTGACAGCAAAGTACCCTATAAATCCTAACCACTGGGCACAGCACTTTCCCTCATGAGCAACCCTGGAGAGAAGGGCTATTTTAAGTATTGGATCCCAAATCAGACAATAGTGGTCCCTAGACATCATGGGAAAGAAGGAACACAATGAAGGACCATATAACACGAACATCTTTGACAGTACGAACATTCTTAATAGCAAGATACTTTTTGAACAACTGGCAGTGGGAGGAAGGAACCTTGTGGACTGCCAAGAAATTTAATTTGCTTTTCGGCAAGAATGCACCAATTTTTGTTTTAGACATAGGGGTAAAAAACGAATGAGAGAATGTAGACTGATCATGGCCCCTGGTCCTCAACTTAGACCTATGAAATGAGTGTAAGTTTTCTCTTTCCATCTAATCTGATGAAGCCTTGGCCAGTTTAGACCTTAGGGAAAAAGAATAAGTTCCAGAATAATACAGATAAATTCTTAACTGCAGATAGAATCAGACACTGGTGATCCCAGGGATTTATAATTAGTGAAGAGCTACAAAGATGGAAAAAGTATAGATATATTTGTGTTGAAGTACAAATGGGGAACTTTTACAGAACAGGCTCTGTGTCTTCCAATATAAAAGGAAAAGCTAAGCAAGAAGCATTTTAATTGGAATAATTTCTTATAAATTAAATATCCAGTCTCTCTCTGACTGAAAGCAATGATCCAATTCCATTCACAAACAGTTGCAAACTTGTGAATATCTTAATTTCCAGTTTTATACACCAGACTTCCAACATTTATTAGAAGACAGGTTTCTACAAAGGGAACCGGCATGCATCATGTTGCCTTGTAAAATACCACCAGGAATCAAGAAAGAAAAATACTTTTGTTTTGAACTGCCATCTTGTTGCAGGGAGATGGCCATGCCTTCTTTTATAAGCATGCACTTCAACAGATCTCTGTGCAGTTCAAATAAACCAACTGACCTAATTAGGAGACCACAAACCACAGGACAAACAAGGGAAAAGCTTCCTTGGCAAGTATGTCTGCCTTTCCATTGGTGTCTAGGACCACACTAGACTTATTTCTATAAAAATATTCTACATAGATCATACTTTGACTCAGTCTAGTAACACAACTCTGCTCTTTCCAGATACTTTAACAACCTTTTAGAAGTGGTAAGAAAAACAGTTCTGATGGCAGTTTTTTGAAGAGAAAAGGAACTTGGCAAAACCCTGTCACTGGCAGGTAGGCACCTGTGCCTCCCTCCTACTTCTTTCTACTGATTTAGCACATCCACATTAGCAGATGGAAAGATGATAAAGATATATTTGCTCATAAACAACCTCTCAAGTCAGCAGCAGACAGCTGCTCTCTATCTCAGGGAGAAGGTTCTATTCTGACAGGCACTTGAAATGCATTTGTCAATAATATTTGGGCATATTGATACCTGCCGCCTCTCTCATCCCCAAGCAGCACCTCTTCCCCACTCCCATGCCATGTGACATGAAATCTGACATCTCAGAGAAAAGGAAGAACACGTACACACACATCTTTGATCCATATAAGCTCAACACACAACAATTTCCCTCCAGTATTCTTACCCTGACATCTGACAACTGCAGGAGAGACATCAGCCATTTCAAAGGAAGATGAATCTCGGACAAGCCAACAACATTGTAGGAAAAAGAAAGATATACATCCAAATAAGCCAAACACCTTGATCAGACATGTGCCCAGACTCCTGTAATTTCAGAGGTGAAAGAGATCTGGATTTGAATTTTCCAATTTGGAGGTTACTCCAGGCCATCTCTTCCACCTTCTTCCACAAGCTGTAGCTTTCAAGCAAGGCAGACTACAGTGAACAAAGTCATACAATTTAGTTGATCCAATAAAATCCTCCAGATGGGAAAGATCCTTCCTCAAATGCCTGGTTATCTTAATTAGATAATCAAGTTTTTAAAGTTCTTTCATTAGTGCTGTTGAGAGGCAGACACATACATGACTCACTGAATGACTCTGGGCCAAGTTCAGCTATCTCCTTGCACCTGCACCCAATTTAGCATGACAGTTTCTTGCTCCTTCACTACTTGCCACATCAGCTCCTTGAGATTCTGCAATTTCCCAAACTGGAACAAACCCCTCCCTCACATGAATTGATCTTTGGAAAAGGTCTTGGCCTTCTCTGGAGTCTTTTGTTTCAGCCCCCATGATATTTATGCCAAGTAAAAGAGGCTACATATACTAACCTAGCCAGGACAGAAAAAAAAGTCCAGATGGTTTAGTAAGGAGTTTGACATGATTACAAAAAGTTTCCAAAAACTAGTAACTTTCATAGACTGTGTCCTACATTAGTAGAATGATTTGTTTTCCATGATCTCCTTTGGTCTTTTGAAACCTCCCAAAAGCTCAACATTTCAGACAGTAATTTGCTTTATGTCTGTTAATTTTTGCTACATTCTTCGCAAAAAATGCTCCTCTTTCCCTTCACAACAGACGTTTCAGAAATCTCCTTCTGTTCATTTTCTCCACGTGTCCTAGATGTGCTTCTCTAAGAAAAGCTCCACTGAACAGGGTAAACTCATGTAGACACAACTAGGCTAGGCAAGAGGAAGGTACTTAAAATTGCCTCAAAATACCACAATATCCACAGCTTATACATTAAAATAATCTGATGAGAGACAAAGTTGTTAAGTAAAGTTCTGGAATTCATTCCAGATCCATTGCTAGAGTGAGACATTTAGGATGGGTCTCCTGACACTTAAGTTCAGCCAGGTACTGTAAGTCAGCTATACAAGCTCTCTGAGTTGAGAAAAAGAGATGGGTTTCCCCAAAATCCACTTTATTCCATCTGCTACAGTGACATGGATGTAAAAAATGTTGATACCAACATGAGTAGGGCAATACCAGCCCTTGGAGCTGCTCTCTTTTCACTGTCTAGAACAGGAGATTGGATGCCCATCCTAGATGAGGCATTCATGTTTCAGAAGATGAATTCAGAGCACTACAAACACTTCTTTAAATGCAGGTACACTATCTCAGAGATGTTATATACTTTCATGTACGGATCTCAGCACATCTTGTATACAGATACTAGAAAAAATCACTGATGGTAATAGCACACACCAGATCACCCCACTGTTGTGACACACAACCACCACTCACCCAGTCCTGTCAGCCAGATGCTGCAGCTCTAAGTCTACTTTATACACCAGAACAGACATAGATGAGCATTCCTCTAACAGTCTGTACAGCTCACCACTACCCTGTTTGGCACATCTGAAAGCAGAGGCTGTATAACAAAACAGAGTCTGATCCAGTGATGGAAGTGTAGCAGCAGGAAACAGAAATACTGAGAGACATTTCTTTACACGCAGAAAGATACCTCCTAAAGGAAATAACTTGCTTTCTTCTTCCCAGAGCAAAAATGATGCAACAGTCATGAATGAGTAAAAGGGAGAGGAAATAATACAAAAAGAACTGAAAACAGTCTAAAGCCCATTGTGCAAACCGTGGACTTTCAACCTGAGAGCACTCTCCTGAATAACTGCTGCCACTGGGCTAACTAAACTGAAACAACCTGCTGTTTCCAGGCCACAGGGTAACACCTCACAATAAATGGCTGTGGAGTAAGTTCTTCTGAAATAAGATTAACTTCACACACCTTGCATTCAAAATCCAAGATGCAACATCAGGTCTGCTGTTCCTCAAAGGAATAGCAGTAAGATAGAAAGCTTGAATTTACTCAGACCATAATCACTCATTTTATTTATCAGTTCAGAGAATGCAAATCTTAAGGCAGTTTGTGAACAGCCTACAACAACAATTTATGACCCACAATGATAGTCTAATACATGCTCAAAAGCTAGATACCCACATCCTCCTAAGTGGAGCTGAAATATATAAGACCCTTATGCAAACATTGAAGCAGTGTTATTAATCTAGAGATCCTGGCATAACTACTGCAGGCATTAAAAAAAAACAAAAAACCACTCAACACCGACCCAGTCCTGGCACAAAACAGATCAAAACTAAAGTTTAGAAATATCTAGATATAACCAAATGAGAAAAATGCACAAGGTTGTTTCAAAGTTAAGGCTGTCTGGATCTAGATAACAGTGGGTTCATTCTGTGCTCCAAGATACTGTCATTAATATTCCAGCATTTGAATTTTTTGTATGTACAAATAAGGATCAGGCTCAAGCATGTCTTTCAACCAGTAACCTAAACACTGCCTGCCATATCCCAGTCACATATCAGGTTCTTACCAGTCGCACTGCTTAGGAAGAGCTCCATCTTAACCTCTGCTAAATCCCATGAAGACAAACCAGGTAGTAGAACCTTTTTAGGTGCTCCAAACCTGAGTCAAACTGCTTGAGCCAAACACCTGAACAATGTGTGCACTCCCAGTAGAAGGGAAGGCATGCCTTAGCCTCACCATCCTACTGTCTGGGTTTGGGGATAAACCAACTTTACTACATGACAATCTATAATCAGCTGACAGCAACAGCATCTTAAAAGGCTGCAGTAAGTGGTAGTCACAGTGGCATAAAAAAGTCCAACGAGGGAGCAAATTATAACCACCACCATGCCCTCAGCCACAGAGAAGCACTAATAAACCAGAAGAGAAGCCAGGTTTTTTTTAGACATCAACCTACCAGACCATGTTAAGGTTTGTGAACACAAGTGCCAACAGCCAGGACCTGAAATTTAGCTCAGTGAGCTTATTCCTGAAGGTCTGTAGCCAAGAAGCACAGAACTGCCACAGCAGTACAAGGAGCTTGAGGGAAAGAGTCACTGCTGGCCACAACTGTGGGTCACTGTTGTCTCAATGCAAGACTCAGTGCTATTACCAGAACTGTTTTCAAATCGAGTCTTTGCAGGGGATGGAAAGGAAGGTAAGAGCCACTGCTTTGTCTTGGATGGATAAAAGCTGTGCACTGGAAAAAGGATAAACCAATATAAAGGTGCTGATTTTACAATGCTGAAGCATGCCAGTTACTCTGAGCACCCTCATTATAAAGGGAAGCACTGAAGGGAGAGCTGGAAAGGAGAAGGCATCCATCAAGACTCCTCACTTCTGGCAGAGCCCTTGTGAACGCCATCCTTAGGATTACCTTACCGTGGCTGTTCAGATGCATATATGAAAGTGCAGTTACTGTTAAAGAGAGGTCAGGGAGAGAAGGGAAATCTCTCTCACCCCCTGCCAGGTGGTTTTGACAACTTTCATATTCAAATTTCCACAGGGTAAAAGTCTTCAGCTTACAAGCTTCCCTTCACATCATCAGGGAGAAGCAGCTTCTGCTCACAAACATCAAGTCATAACTCAACCACAAAGCATGACTAGAGCAAAACCATACCCTGGGTACCAGCCCACATCGCATGGCTGCATGACTTTAAACCAACACTGCCCTTCAGAGCTGGATCTGCTGCAGAGCCACCACGTCTTCATAGAGGTAACCAGTCTTTCATGCCACTCTGTGCTTTGCCTGTGCCCCTCTAAATGGTTTCTTGTCTGTATAACCCAGGCAGTGGAAAACTGCTTTGGGACAATCCAGGTAAAAACCCTGCATGACTTTATCAGCTGTCTTATCAGGTTGGTGAGAGTAGAAAGCATTACAGGGAATTTAATAAGAAAATGAACATATAGGGACAAAGTCAACTGCATCTGGAAACGCTGATTTTGCCTTTCAGGTGTTAATCTTCGAAAAAACAGATATACTAGAGTTATGAAGACAGACACAGAAGAGAGTCAGAGGAAATGGCAAAACAAACACATAAACAGGAGTTTTGGGAAACTCTAACATGTTGATTTTCTAATACAAATGTAAATTTCGCTTAAAACCTATTTTATTTTTCTAAGCATTTTCCAACACACACACATTACAAGCAAGTTGTTGCTGGTGGGCTTACTCAGCTGTGAACACTACACTACTGCTATCAGTAAGATCAATCATGCACTAAATTGCTACTGAAAATATACTCTCTCTTCTGGCTTTATTTCTCCACATGGTTAAGCTGCTATTTTCTGCTGTACATTTTTTATGTAGGGAGTAACTGCATTTTGAAGCTGCCTGCAACTTAGCCATTGGCTTTTGCACAAGGGTCAATATGAAACATTTTTTTCCCATACTCTGATGATAAGAAAAGCTGTGGCCATGTTTTGCTTGGGACTGTGCTGGTTAACCAGAGTTAACAGCTTCTTAAATGGAACTACATAATTTTTCTTCTCCTCGGAACAGGCAGATTTCAACTACTTCTCTCACTTGGAAACTAATTAAACAATAATTACAATTGAAAAAATATGGTATCAGCAAAAAATAACTATCGACAATCTAGCACCACCACTAGAAAATTAAAAGATACTTAAATAGAAGGCTCACAAAGCCTCTGCTTGACTTTGATTTACTAACAGCTAAAATTCCAGGATGAACCTGAGCACCCTTTAAAAGTTCCTACCTTTTTAAGCAGATACACATGAAGGAAGCGTGAGGTTGCAGGATTGGGGATAACCCTGTGGCAGGTGCTTTTGATGCTACAAATACTGGTGGACCCAATCACCACCCTAACAATATCTAGAAAGGAAGTTTATTTTTCTAGTAATTGTTTGGTGGTTTGTTTTTGTTAGTTTGGTTTGGTTTTTCCCCCAACAGAGTGCCTATAATTCTCTGCTCCTTTGGAGATTTAAAGAAGTTCTGGAAAGCTAGGGGGAGTAGGGAAGCAGCACCAGGCTTGGCAGTTAATTTTTACCTTAGCATATACAGAACTTGGTTTTCCCCAGTGGGATACTGAAAGATGAGTCTTAAAGACACCTTTGTTCTAACTGAAAGCTTCGAGGTGTTCTACTTCTTTGGGCTCACTCCTTGTGAAAATCCATTAGATGCTGAATTTAGATTCACTTTATAAAAAGACATTAATTCAATTTTTTTTTTATCCTCCCACAGTTTACAATTGTAGTAATAAGCTCAGCCCACCAGTGTGTGCCTGGCCCATTTCTAACATATTCTCCACTACATCTCCCAATATTGCCATGGATTTCAAAGACTTGTACTCATGACACTGTCAACACCACCACAGCTGTCCTGCTGCTTACAGAAAACACTGAGTACCAGAAAAAGAGGAAACAAAGACTGCAACATTATATTGAAAACTGAAAAACAAGTAAGCATTATTAGTCATCTCTTTGGGTTTGGCTCAGCATTGGCTTAGCAAGTGTAGGTTTTGTAACACCAAGCATGCAGGATTTAATTTTCTTGATTCAGGAAGTAAAGTCTCAGTATCCCTTCCCATTCTCCAGCTCTTTGATAACCCTTTTTCTAACACTGACCCAGTCCTTATAGGTGGGGTTTGGTAGCATGAAATACATTAAACCTCATCCTCACTCAGAGGGAGGAACACAGAGAGACTGGGTTATTCACATTGGCTGTATAATCCTGAGCAAATCAGTCAACCTCCACATGCTTCATTCACCACCTGAAAAGTTGGGATAATGCTTAAGACTCTCCAAAAGTATGCTACAAGGCTTAATTAACCAGCACCTACCCCTTGGCTCAAATGTACTGAAATGACCAATACAGTCACTCAGTTTCTCTGAAGTTGGGCATGAGAAAGGGAGGTGTTTTACACTGAATGAGGTCTCTTAAGAGTGCTGCCATTGATTAGTAACAACAGGGATGGTAAAAGTATGTCAGTCAGGACATACAAGTGAACACGACAACTTGTCATGCTCAACCCTCAGGCCCTAAGTCCCTGTACAGGTGGTACCTGCACTGTACCACACCAGGGCCACACAAGCCTCTCATCTCTACTCTGAACACTTTTCACAGGATAAACTACTACTTTCTCTTTTCAAAACAAAATTATATGGGCACAGACTAAGAGATCTAACTTGGCAAAAATTCTTCTGTAGAGCTGGGATTTGAACCTGCTTCCAGTCCAGGGCTTTATCTATTAGGCAAAGCTGTCCAAGAAGATAAGCTCTGTTTCCATGCCCTTGCTAAAAAAGATCTTTCATGTGGGTATTTTTTTCCACAATTACCTAACTCTTTCTCATTACTGTTTCCCTTGGAAACAAAAATATATTTTGCACAGTTTCCTCTCGATTCCCTTTTTTTCTTTTTGAGAATAATTGCTTGTAAAATTAAGGATTCTTTTTGATTGATAATTTGGTTGTACATGGCTCTTTCTGATAAATGCAGAATAAAAGGCAAATGGAATTTAACAACCATGTTGCTAAATAACCTTGATTTATGGATCCCAGCACCACTCTGCACAGATCTGACTGAGGAGTCAAGAAATTTTGGCCTTGTGCTTAGGCAAGGTGGCTGCTGGACTAGCAGAGTGTCAGGGTGGTTTTCAGGCTTTCCAAGCTACATTTTCACTCTTTTTCCTCCTACTGAGGAAATATTTACTAAACATCACAAGCAAAATGGACAGCGTGTTATCTCCTAGACATCAGTCAATGTCTCATGTCTCTCTTGGTATAGAGCATATCTTTGTACTTGTTGTGTTGATGTCCTTATTTTGGGGAGAAAATTATGATGTATTGCATCAGAAGGAAACAATTTTTTAAAAAGAAATTATCAAAAATAATCATTCTATTGACTGGCTTGTAGTTCCGAGGTGATCTGTTTTGGTAATGTAGAGGCCTGGTCCTGCTGCACGAGACACCTTACCTGAATGACAACCAATGTAAAATCTCAGGCAGTTTCCCAGAAGGAAAATCTTTTATGAAAGTGGACACCCAGAGGAGAGTACACATTTTGTTTGTCTTGGAACAGCATACTTATGCTTACCTACCAGGAGACCTTTTTTGGTAGGACAGAAGCTTCACCTCTGTTTGAAGGACCCTGTGATCCTACTAGGGCAAGGGTTCTGTGCTATTGCTTCTCTCATCAGAATTGCTGTTGGCCCCTGCTGCTCCTCCACTGTAAGGTCAAAAGGTATCAGAGATGAACATCAATAAAGAAACAAGCTTTAAATATTTTTAAGAACCAAACGTGCTACACAAGCAAGTCCTCAGTCTGTGATTACTGCAAAGTAAAAGCAAAGGAGGGCAGTGGCAAAACCAGCAACCAACTTTGCAAGATCACCAGGGGTACACCAAAAAAATGGAAAGCCAGTTGACTGTGAATATAGAGTTCTCAAACTATAGCTTTAGGTTTACAGAGATATTCAATACTCACCAACACAGGTATTGGGTACCCAACCCAAATGGTATTCAATCCCCACCAAGCTTGCCTGCTAAGTCACAGTAGAAAACACTAATATTCTTGACTGTTTCACCTCTTCATAAGCAATCACAACAAGAACAAAGTATGGTCACAAGTGGATAAGAAATTACGAATGGCCTATGACAAAGTTTTGTTCAGACTTCAGCATCTGTGAAAAGTACATCTTGCAGCATTGCTTCTACCAAAAGTCATAGAGCAAGTCCTCTTATGCCACATTCAAGTTTATTTCTTTTTGGAACCACTAATAGTTACAAATCCATTTATAAAATTCAGTGAGAAACAGTCAATTATCTTCCTTTCTTTTTAAAATATATTAAAATTAGAATGCAATAAAAGTCTAATTTCACTGTGTCAAGAGTACTACTCAAAATCAAGTGCTAAATTATTACTCACTTTCAATTCATCACTGCTTTGCGGAATTTACATATATCAAAATCTCAATAAAAACAACTTCACAAGGGTTGTAGACAAGGAGAGAAATGAGACCTGGACAAGACTATATAATAAGCATGACCATCCAAGCCAAGCTTCTACTCTTTTCAGGCTGTAAACTTGTGTCCTAGCACTTCACACTAAAACTAAAAAATGGGATGTATTACAAATTTCTTCAGCAGCAATGAACTGCAGAAGCAAATGTTTTCTATTCTGTAAGACTTACGTTCTTTCAAATTAATTTTTACTCATATGCCCCTAAATACCTAGGAAGCCAAAATTTATTTTAGTGTACATTTCCCTGCTCTTCTTGGAGGTGAAGGGAAGAAAGGAGAGATTGACAAGACACATTTAAACACTAAAATAATCCTTTCAAATGATATTTTGCCAGGACATTCTCTTCAATGTAACATAAAAGAATTAATGCAAATAGACTGTCCTTGTAAAAAGAATTGAAACATTCCCATTTTCTCTTTGGCCCAAAAACCTTATACCAGAATCACTGCAAAATAGTTTCATTCAAGAACATGAGCACAATACACCAGACTCTTCTCTCGTTTCAGAGATACTGAATTGCTCTTCCTGCAAGCACCACAACACTCTCGGTCCACTCAATCCCAAACAGGGATTCTCTTCTCTCACATCCCAATTTTCCCCAAAATTAAACTCTCATGACTGGTTTTAAAGCACTCTGAAGACCCCTTTCAAGCAGATGGGCAACTTGAGCAACTGGAGTGCCTGCAACACATCCATAGGCCAGACACAGTGCCAAGACCCAGAAGAGCCATCCCATCCCCAGCAGGGGTCTGTGCTCACAGCGAGCTCAGGCTCCAAGGCACATCTGCTGAGCAAACCCTGGTTCGACACCCAACACCTCAAACCCTACGTTGCCTCACTGCCCCCTGCTACTGGAGACCATCCAGCCCAGGGGCTTCCACTCTTTTCACAGGGAAAAGATGAGGGGTGATGGGTACAAGTTACTTCTGAGGAGATTCCAACTGGACACAAAAGGAAAATTTTTCACAATAAGAACAGTCAGCCATTGGAACAATCTCCCCAATGAAGTGGTGGATCCTCCAACATTGGACATGTCTAGGAGTCAGCTGGACAGTGTAGTGGTAATATTGTCTAGACCATGTTTTTGCCAAGAAAGGCTGGACCAGATGATCCTTGAGGTCGCTTCCAACTTCATATTCTATTCTGTGATTCTTACAGCACACAAGCTCTGCATGAGGCCAGCCCATGAGATGCAAGCTGGACTGTTTTTCCTTAATTTAGCATAGAGGCCTGGAAGAAGTGACTGACCAAGTGCAACAAAGACACTTGACATCTCTCCTATCTCTGGTTTTCCTTGTGATGTTCCCAGGGACGAAACTGTCCCCAAAACATGGGGTCACCACAAAGCCAAGATGCTACTTCAATTCACCGATGAAATATCTTGACAGATACATGGGATTTAAGGGCACCTAGCTCTCACACGACACAGAGGAAATTCAGCTTCCCACAGATTAAAACCTTTATTGGATGTTTCTCTGTATGGCCTGGAAGCATTGCTCTCCAAAATGAAGACTTGTGTCTGTCTGACAGAAGTCAGCTATTGAACAACACACCCTTAAGGGCCTGTAATATTATATTCATTAAACAGTACTTTTTTCCAAACAGCCTATGGAGTTACGAGAAGCCACAATTTTCTCCAGGTCTGTCAGTCTGATAATTTCTAATACTTCTGGCCCATTGCAGAAGAGCTGCACTGGGGATCACTACAAGGTTCCCATATTTTCCTTTTCATCAGGTTTCACAATCCAAAAGAACCTTGTGGAGAAGGAGGTACTGAGAAAATAGTATCCTTATTCCTGCCTCCTCACATGCCCTCTTAGAGATTTCATTTTGGGGGAGGATTCAGGGCTTCTTTTCTTGAGGGGTGGGGTGATTGTCGTTTGGTTTTTTTTGTTTGGGGGTTGGTTGTTTGTTTTGTGGTTTGGTTTGTTTGGTTTTAAGTAATTTTATTTACTTACATATTTAGATAATGCCATCCCTACTCTGCATAGTTTGGAGCTGGCTCCCAGGCAGGCTACCAGCCATACCCTGGTGCAATCAGAAAAGCCCATGTCCACCACCACCTTGAGAAGGAGAATAAGCTGGGTCAGCCCCATCAGTTCCTTCCCAAACTGGTCATCTGAATGAGGAGCATACAGAAACTTGTAAAATACCAGCTTCCAAAGTCAGCTGTGTAAGCAAAAGCACACAAGCACTGCCTTGCACAGAAAAGGAGCTTTTAAGAAGCACTTGCAGTATTAAAGTATGGCAGTCACTTTATAATTATCCTCACTAGCTGTGGTGCACACTTGGTGTTACCTGAACCCATGTACTACAGTGTAAGGTGAAATTCTTCAGTGAGGATGGAGGAGGGAAGTAGGATCAAAGGCTCTGTTCAGCAATTTGGATACAAAAGGCAAAAGTAATTTAAAAGAAGAAGAACTAGCTTGTAGACAGATTTCCTCCTGATATCTCCAATCATCACAGCATAGATATTCCACACGCCATTCAAACCCTACTAAACAGAGGCAGAATCATTACTTAAGCTGTAATTTCATGGGCCCTGTACTGTATTCCTCACTGTGGACTGCAAGCATCACTCATGGTAAGCAGTACACAACCTGAGTGATCAGATTTTTTTAGAGATCACCTCTGCAAATCTAACATACTCACAGAACCTGTGACTTACAACTGATGGATGATCTCACTCTTACTCCTACAGTCCATTTGCCACAAAACCATTTAGTAGCAAGGGCACCATGACAGTTCCAAGGGAGAAGGTAAATGGGTGGTTGTACGTGCCCATGGGGGTGCCTGCTGTGAGGGTATGACAAAGGCAAACACACCTCGAGAAATTTCCAATGCCAAAAAAATGCAAAATAGTACCTCTAAACTTTGCCAATGTACAACATCCAAAACAAGCAACAAGGAAAGCTGTTCATTTTCCAGACAAACTGGAAAGCTTTTCCACAGGTAGCAGAAATAAAAATATTTGTTCTTCCATGAAAGTACTACCTCTGCTAAGACTGGTTTTAAGCACAAGTCCAAGCCCATATTCATCTAAGCCACGTACAAGTCATGTCCTCATCAAGTAGCTACAATCTGAGCTAGCCATCTTGTCTCTGCAGAACTCATGGTCAAGCTTTAGGGCCTGAGTCATCTAGCCTATTTTTAATGCTACATCAGGAGAAGAGGAATTGTACCCTGAAGTGCACATTTCTCTCCAGCAATTACCACACAAATCCAGGCAATCCACCTTGCACAAAACACCTCTGCATTTCATGCATCCAGCTTATTTGGTTTGCAGAACTGATGGTCTAAGCTGTGCTACCAACCACACTAAGCCATAACAATGTAAGTATTCACCTGGGTATAACTGGTACAGATGAAACTGGCATCACCCCAGTTGGCAGCAGTCCCTCAGACACACCAGTCCCAGCGTTCAGGGAGGGGGCCAGCAGGATAGCTGAGCTCAGATGGGCTGCCAGCAGCGTGAACACACCACACTCAAGGCACGCACACAGCATGGATTACTGAGAACATTACGCTTTTGTACATTTCCTCACTGCAGATGCTGAGAAGGGCTTGGCTGAGGCAGAAGATAAACCCTTCCCTCTGTCCCTGCTTTGCTGGATTAGATAGATTCACTCACACACCAGTTAGAGCTTCAAGTTCAAGAGAAAGATTTCCCTTTCCTTTCTCTTGAATGTTTCGTGTTAGAGGAGATTGACAGAGTAGGACACCTGGGGATCAGACCTAATGGATTCCAGCACAGAATCTGAGTCTCAAAATCAAATCCTGCTGTTGCTGAAATGTTGCTAGGTACCTTTGTTATTCTTTCCAGTATCTGTCTTTTTGTTTTGGTGCTGTCAACATGTCTGTGTTTCCCTATACAGCGAATGCCCTGGGTACCACTGTTACCATGCCCTAAGAATTCATGTCGCATTTCCAGTGCCTAGGACATAACAGGAATTACTGCAGCACATACTCCTGCCTGGGAACTTGCAGGGTACAAAAACTAAACAGCAAAATACAAAAAAAACCCATAGATAAATTGCTACGGCAATTAGATTATACAGTCATCATGAATATGAAAGTGTTTGGTTGCAGCCTGCATTCATTAAAAGTACACCCAAACAATTGCTTAAGAAAGATTTATTTTAGCATGCACATATGTTTCACTAGCAGCAACAGCACAAAGATTACTGGTGGCTGCACCTCTGACTCCCAATGACTTGTTAGCTCCAGCTATTGATCCATCATCTAAATATATTTTCCTGGGAATTTGTGGCCAGGAATGTTCATACTGACCCAAACTACTGCAGGTTTAGTAGGTTCCTCTTGGACTGTAACGTCACTCTCCATGTTTATCAGGTTCATGCCTCTGAACACTGTTATTACCCACTAGTCTCCCTCACTAAGTAGCAAACTGCTGGGATTTGGTTCCTCCTTTGTTTGAGGGTACTTATTTGAAGGGGGTGATGGGCTACTAACACCAGGGTTTAACTCAAGTACACAAAAGCCAGGAAATTCACAGCCAGGGCTGAAAATGTGTGCTGACACAGCAGCATTATCTCCTGCCATTAAGTCTTTTCTGGATCTTTTGGCACAACTGCCTGGGTTAAAGCCTGCGTGTCAGCAGAGATTTTTCAGACTTCACCACTGATTTCTTTGCTTAAGTTGCTAGCATCACTCACATATCTTTTTCTTAACATTACATGAACACCTCATGAAGATGAAGCACATATGCACGCAGACCACAACAACCCACACCTTTCCACGTGTGGTTTCACTTTCCTTCCCCCCAAAGGCTGTGAATATGGCATGAACCAACTTGCAAAATCCCAGCCGTCCTTCCAAAATGGACACAAAAGGGGATTAAGCAGTGCTGAATAGTGCTGACAAACAGACCTGGGCAACCGTAGCAATTGGTATTTCAAAGCAGCATCACTTCCCAAGGATCCGGCTTTGGCTTCCCTCCCAAACCCAGGAAGGTGGGTGGGAGGAGGACCCTGAGGATTAGCCATGGCATAGCTCTCCTCAGGGGCAGAGAGGCCAAAAATGATTCAGGGGGAACTGAGTCTTGGCTCTCCTAGTCACCCTTGCTGAATTCATTTAGTCACTCTTTAAATAGGGGGGTGAGGATAAGAAGCTTTGGGGGACTTTACTTGAAAGTGACTTCCCAGAAAGGGAAAATTCTCCATTCCAATAGCAGGATCCTGGGCTGGCTGCAAGTGGGCACAGCCATAGCTGCTACCTGCCCCTCTCACCTGCTGCCCCAGCCCCTCCCAGGGTTTCTCTAATCTAAAAATACCACAGGGCAGGGAGGGAACAATAAGGAGGTGAAGTTTCTCCCATTACTGCTGGCAACTAGGAGCTAAATAATGGGGGATGGCTGAAAATGTGTTAAATTATGAAACTACCTCAGTGGGTGAGCCCACTCCTGCAGGACACCTCGCCTAGACACAGGCTGCTGGTGTCAATGGAAGGGAACAGGGCTGCTCCCTTCCGGCTTCCCTGCTCTCCTACCACAAACCACCACTGCAAAAAATGTGCCCAGCCCAGCCTCAGTGGGTCCCCAAGGTCCAGCAGGCACAAGACATCCCACACACAGGACACCAGACCAGCCCCATACACTCACAGCATGGACCAGGAGCTGCCTCAGGAATTCTGAAGCAGGTGAAGTCACAGTCATGGCAGCAATAAAAGGAAAGTGGACTCAGGCTAAGTGAGGAGCCAGACAAGGTTGCCCAGGTTAAACAAGTGACAGCACAGCAGCCCCAAATTCTGAACCAAAACCTGCTCCTTTCCACATAATTTAAATGTTCTGCCAAGCAAGAGAAGGTCTGGCTGTCTGTAGGGCTGAGATCCAGAAAGGGTATGGTACAGCCCACATCCTCATTTTCTCCATCTGCTTTTAAAATCCAGACCAAGATTTAAGGCAAGAAATTACTTAAATGACAGCGAATGACCAAGATATCTCATGAAGAACAAAACTACCTAACTGGGGTCTCTAAACAGGCACTTTATAAACTGCAAACTAATCTAATTAGAGACTTCGTCTCTTTGGTTACAAGGCATTTGTTATAGATTTACCACTAAATGAAAAAATTAGGAAGTTACACCCGCCCAAAATTTACCAGCTTTATACAAAGGACTTGCCAGAATGACTCAACATCAAATAAAAGGGCAGGGTTGGATTTTACAGTTTTAAAAGACATGCAGTTAATATAATCTATAAATAACTGAAATAGTGTTTCTAAGTGAAAGGGCCATTGTTCATTTTTATCACGGATATGAAGAGAAGTGCTATGGGGAAGGCAGGGGAAGCTTTCCAATGGAACGTTATAGATTTATTTTATAAAAAACCCAACCCAACCATACCTTTGGGGCAGTAGTTTCAGGTGTGCTTCAGTACAAAGGCAGGGGCTTTGACAATATGGATGTCAAAGAGATGAGCCTAACCAACACACACCGGAAAGAGAGACACTGGTGACAGATAAATTTGTACTATATTGGGACTCTAAAATCCTACAGAATTAATTTTACTGTTAATATAACTACCTATGAAGATTTTTCCAGATTATTGTAAGCCATTTTGGACAATGACACTTAGGCAGTTCAGTCACTCAAACCCTAACCCTAAACCAGTCCTTAGCTTTAAACCAGATCAGCTCCCAGTTTTAGTTCACTGGGCAACCACAGAAGCATTTATCTTATCACAGGGTAGGCAAAGGTACAGTCAGGAGCAGATGTGCTCCTTTCTATGGCAGTGACATCATTTTGACAGTAAAGCAACAGTAAAAATTTGTCAGGTGATAAATTTCTCTCCAAAATGGTGCTGCAACAGTAACAGTCGTCAGGAGAAGGCCATGTCTTGGGCCAGAAAGTCTTAACCAAACAAGCCTGCATCTTCAGCCATTAATCCTACTGGAAACCAGTGGCCCCATCCTGCTTCCCAGAGGGTCCATGCAGAATCCACAGCATCATCAACTGCTGAGGAGAGCAGGGCTCCCTGGATTTACGGGGCTGGCAGGAGAGCAGGCACCCATCCAGTTAGTCTGCCCCACAAGGCTGGCCAGCTGATGTTAGCCCCACAAGGAAACCAACTCCTAGCTCCAAGCACACAAGGGATTAAAAACCCTGGGCTGAGATTACTAAATCTTCCTTGCAATTAACTGAAATAAATAGATGAACAGCAGGATGAATGAGGTTGCTTAAAAGAGCCATGTAGTAAACAGGAAAACAAGCAAAAAATAAAATCCAAAGCCATGTGACATCACCCTCCCCCGTACATGTTTTATTCCATCGATGATAGAGGAGTCAGTCAGTCAAAATCTGCAAATTGGTAGGCAGTACATTCTGTGCTGTCTGTCAGTATTACACATCCTAAAGGGCTGAATAAATAATTGAAGAATAAATAATTGTGCCAGGGCTTTGTCTCATGGGTCATTTTTATAGATTGCTGTCTAATGATAGCACCATCTGCGACACTCTGCATTAATACGGGATAAAATTACATAGTGCTTTGTTTGCTCTGACACTGTGATGTTATGATGTCTCTTAATATTATCTTGAATAAAAGGCTAGAGCAATGATGGAAGTGTCCCAATTGCTTGTAAACTCTCATTTAGGGAAATCCAAGTTTAAGCAATCAGAGACATTTTTCCCCCAGGGACAGGACAAGGAAGAGTGAGGAAGCCTGGCTGTTTCCAACACATATCATATCAGGGTAATTAAAAAGAGAGGAGCTTGTTAGTACATTTTTGTTATGCATGTCCAATTCAGAGGCTGCAGGTTAACAGCCCTTTGCTGACAAGGTGGCAGCCGGGCTCACATCCAAAAAAACACACCCCAGCCCCAGCCCCTTTCTCAGCAATGACAGAGAAGCAAAGATACCAAGCATAGCTTCTCACTCCCTAAATCCAAAGAAAATATGATTCCTTACATCAGTTTAACCTGGGATGAAAGCATAGGATAGGTGGTGAAGGGTACCTGGAGACAACAGGCTTCTTGACTGAGAAAGAAGGCAAACTTGATAGTCACTGCTTGCTTTACAATTCTTAACAATTCTCCACCCAAGAAATAGTTTCTTATTTATTCTTAGAAAGAAAAACCTGAGCCACAATTAAATATTCACTGACAGTAAAGCTTATACTCCTCCTGCCTCCTGCTTCTCCACACATGCAGGTCACCAATGGCATCTCCCTTCCCTCCTGAAAGGGTCTTGTGGAGACCATGTCTCCCTCCCTCTCCAGCTAAAGGTGCAGGGGGCCGGGCAGAGCGGCACATCAGCAACCCCCTCCCTCACCCCTGTGTGTCTGCAACTGCTGTGATGAGCAGCTGCTGGCTGGTAGAATGGTAGGTCTGCACCAACAGGAGCTAATTTGGATCCCAGAAAGATGGAACAAATGCATCTGCTGCCTCAAAGCTATTACTTACCTGTGGAGCAAATAGTGAAATTTTAAGAATGTTTTGCAAAGCCTAATCTCACTGTCATCACAATTCAATGTCACCCCAGGGAGGCTGAGAAGAAAAGAGTTTTGGCCTCTCAAGCCCCAGCCCTCCATCTCCAACTACCACTCAGCACCTGTGTCCAGAACTGAACATTTCAATGTTCACATCCCAGAAAAGATGTTGGGCAGATGAGGCCCCTGCAGCTATGATACCCACAATGTCACAACTGTGACCACAGGCTTCAGGAACTAATTTGCAAAGCAGGAGTTTTCTAATTCTCCATGAATCAGGTTGAATTCAGTTTCAGAAGTACAGGGACCAAAGGAAGAGGGTTTGCAGACTTTGGAAAACAAAGCATTGTGACTGCTCCACTCATAGGGATGGCAGTGAAGGAAAAGCCTCTTGCCTCCAAACCTTCCTTGTACCATCAGATAAGTATTTTTTAATCCCTCAGTCCCACTCCAACACTAAGAGGTGGCATACAAACCAATCTGGTATGTGTGGTTATAACCTGGCTGACCAGAGACCAAGTTACACCTCGATTAATAATTAAAAAGAGACCTACTGATACAATCCCCCACAGGAAGATGCCTTCAACCAGCATGAGGCTCCTCCAAAGAGACAATACATACAGCATCCTACCCCTGCTCAACAGTGTGGACCATGGTTGAGATTACTACACACGTACTCATGGTTACAGTGTGACCTTCAGTTTTTCTCAAACTTCAGAAACCCAAATGTGTGACACATGATGCTAAAGCACACCACCATAGCACAGCAGGGGTAGGAACCTGCTTCTGCACAAAGGGTTTGCTGGGGCTTTCCAACAGATTTGACCACCTACACATTAACCAGCACTAGCATGTGCTGGAAATCAATTAATTGGTGACCACAGTCCACATAAAATGAACTCAAGAGCTTCACCCCCAAACTTCCATTAGAGATATACAGGTGGCCACTGAGGGGCTCCGTGTCCTGCTCTCGGCTCTGACACGGAGAAGCTGCGCAGTTCAGACACATTCCATCATCCATCCTGCAACTCCTCTGGGCCAGCTGGGAACACAAACCCCTCCCCTACAGCAACAGCAGGGCTATTCTGCCTGAGTAATTAAGAAATGTTCAAATGTACCCAAGCAGACACCACACACATTTAACAAAACTAATGCTGGAACAGCACCAGCTTTGCCCACACAGCTGGGTATCCAGGGCATGCAATCTTCTTCTTCCTGGAAAAAGTAAGAGAGCCTTCCTTGAGAGCAACAGGTGGAACATGGACTGTGGATATGCACAAGAAATGGAGAACAGGAGACAACACAGACACTGAAAGATGACAAGGGAAAAAGTATTAATCAAATAAATTACCAAGAAAGAGGAATCAGACTACAAATTGCAAGAATGCATTTCCTTCAGCAAAGAAATAAAATGCACAGGGGGTGCCCCAGACAGTCTGGATCCACGTAGACCCTCAGAAGTGGCTCTGCCTTGCAAGGCATCCCTCTGTTTCATTTATCTGTTTTGCAGATAAAGAGGGGCCAGCGACCCACGAAGCGCAGGGAATTCATCCCCCGACGCCCAGGCCAGGCACGGGACAGCCATGGGGACAGCCAGTGCTCGAGTGGAGTTCAACTGCAAATCCTGTCCGACATGGCACCGCTCCCTGAGGGCTACAGAGGAGGCCAGGGGGAGCAAGAGAGGCTTAACTACAGATAAAAAGTGAAGAGGAAGGTACAAGTGGGGTGTGCAGGGCATGCCACCTGTCTCTGAGGGGAAATATCCACTTTTGTCAAAGCAGAGCAACCAAAAAAAGAATAACAAAAAGTACTGTTCTTGACATTAAATATTCATGGCAACAGCTATGGTACAGCTAATGGAAAGTGTTTGTAAAACCTTTAAGACATTTAATGCACAGAGACTGGCAGAGGTCACAGCACATTTGGTGCAAATAGGGAGCAATAGAACAAAAATAGTTTGTCCCTTTTAAAACCAGCACTAAAAAGGTATCCATTTATTGCACCAAAACCACTGAAGGCACCAGAAAGGGTCATAAACACTCATTAACACTATTCCTGGTAGCTGCTGCCCAGCTGCACAGCCATTAAAACCCCTTACCTTACATCAGATTTCAGTTGTTGGCAGAGAGGAGGCTCCCAGGCCCTAGATCAGTGTTCCACAGCTTCAGTGCTACCTTCCCCTGTCCCATGCTAAGAGGTAAGGACCAAAATCCACACAGTCCAGTAATCTCCACCCTGCAGCGAGCTCTGGTGTGGTTAGTGCACAAAACATCTCTACAGAAACACCATGCAGACCACTTGACTTTGTTATGTCCATTTCATAACAAATTCAAAAACAGATCTCAATGTCCCTGTGCTTTTAGCAGAGAGCAAAACA
Organism: Calyptomena viridis; assembly: GCA_013390005.1. Lineage (NCBI taxonomy): Eukaryota > Metazoa > Chordata > Aves > Passeriformes > Eurylaimidae > Calyptomena > Calyptomena viridis. Next base: position 513,126 of record WEIV01006696.1, read on the forward strand.
TCTGATACTCCAAGGCCAGACCAGCACAACTGCAATTTGCCAAAACACCCAGTACTCTTCCTTGTCCTTATCCTCAAAATAATCAGGTTACCCCAAATTGGACAGTTGCAAACTCTGATTTTTGCAGTTTCCAGTTGTTTTATTCTGAAAAGCAACTAAGTTTGACTTCCCGCCCCACTCCAGGCCATGCGGAGGAACACTGGGGTTTCCTGAGCAGAGCAGGAGCTGAAGCAGTGCCAGCCAAACGCCATCTTCTTCAATGACACCTTCACCTGTCCCACAGCAGTGCAGACAGACAGAGTGGGTATTTCCAGACCACCTGGTGTTGTGGTGCACTCGCTGCTGACAATGCAGTAGAGCACCATTGAAAACCACTTCTGTCTTTTTTAGTGGAGAGGTCCTGCAAGACCACACCAGCTGGAATAAAAAGCACTAGTTTTGAACGCTGCACACTGACTCTCCCCTCCCTTTCTTTCCAGCAGACGGGCAGATGCAGCCAACAGCAGCTTTCTGTCAGGATCCTCCTTTTGTACCATCTACACGTTCACTAGCTCAAGTACAACAGCATTTCAGTTCTGACACCCCTCTTCCAGCATTAATTCCATGAAAATAACAATCGCGGAGCCCTGACACCAATCCAGACACAAAAGCGATTAAAACCCTGTAACATCTACACAGTAAATATTAACTGCAAGGGTAAAACTTTGAGGCTGCAAGGTAAGCGCTGCCTGTGGAAGGTCACATAACCATTAGCAGTCTAGAGATCACAGAAACAAGCATATCCAGGTGTTTTAAATGTATAATGGAAGACTTTAAAGTATAAAAAGTTGTCCATGCTTCTCTTTCTCCCTGTTGACCAATAATTTTAATCCACATGCAGCTCCTGTGGCATCAGCACTGCTACCACTACTGCTAATGGTGAAGATGTAGACACCAATTGCTGTTTTACTCTGGATTTCAGAAAGCATAGTGCTCACATAAAATGGTTTGCAGAGCAAGAGTAGGTCACTTTAAGAACCAATATATTAGTCATATTAATACTTTTTTTGTCAAAGATTTGAAAGCACAGGAATCTGTCAGTTCCATTGCTTGGTTCAATTAATCTTTACCAGTTTATTTATCTCCTATGGCTTGCTCAGCTTTCCAACCACTTGTATAATTTACTTTTTAATTAAAAATGGAGTGGAAAAAATATTGCGATTCACTGTCAAGACACAGAAAAATCCATTTGTGATGAAATAGAAACCACCAACACTTGCAAACATTTCCTAGAAAGTCAACAACTGTTAGTGGGCCTTTTAGGTTAATATCTATGATGTTCCTTGGCTTAATTTTACATAGAAAAGGTCACTATCCACATTTTCCTCCTGAATATGATTAACCTTCCATATCCTGCAGGTCCCATCACCAGATTTTCATTGTGGCAGAGCTTTCCAAGATGTCATGGTCTTCTGTGAATGCCAAAATCTCTTGAGGAGCACAAGCACTGGCTAAACCCTGCTCTGCACAGGAAGGGGCGCACGACTCTTGGGTCAGGTTGCACTGCTCTTCCCACTGCTCTGGCTAGGTCTGGCAAATGGATTTATCAAACAGGCAAGAATAAATCCTGCAAAACCCATCAAATTTCATGTGCTGAGTTGTCTGTGGTGCCTGTGCTCTGTAAGACCAACTCTTTAACTTGTGAGGGTTTGGTTTTCACAGCTAACATATGTGGCACATGTTATTTTGGAGAGTTTGCAGAGGCCTACTAGTAGAGATAACTAGAAGCAAAGAAAAAGGGGCAAGTTGGGGGGATGACAACCAGCAAAACAGAGAAAGTCATGGTGTATTCAATTCTATTTAAAATGCATGTGCATGCAAGGGCCTGTAAATGAAAGCCATGACCTATACATCAGTTCTGAACAAGCAGAGACACCTAAATCCCACACAACCCATAACAGAGAAAAATTTGGACACCAACAGACATAACATACTCCACCAACTCAAGAGTATTTCCCTTCCCACAGAGGACACTGCTTTGCAAATTTAACCTTGGTGCAAGAAATTTAAGTTTGGGTGAAAGCCTTTATTTTTAATAACATCCATTTGGCTTCCTGAAGTAATGCCCAACACAAGTAGAGCAAGGCATACCTGATGAATATGTAGCTTTCTGCTTGTATTATGGCAAAATGTACCTCGCATTCACTCCATGGTGTGCTCCCAGTCACCATCTGACCCCTCACTTCCCTCCTGGTTTCTTCATTTTTAGATTAACTCCCAACAAAAATCCCAAACTACAAATGAACTTGCACACATTTTCCATAGACAAGCACTGTATTTTATTGTATTTAAACATGGGAGAAAAAGACAGATTGAGAGAACTATTTAAAGCCACAAACACAGCACAGGGGAATTTGTATTCAAGATCTTCCCGGATTCAGGTTCAGCATATTAGATCATTCCTTCCTGCAATAGTGTTTTTCTTTATCTAGACTTTGCCACAACAACAAATCAAACACATCCACTGACAAAAAGCATCAGAGATGCCATTATCCACAATAGACTTACATCAGGAATGAACATGACTGCAGTACCCAGAGGAAAAAAAGTGCTGAAAATAAGATATTAAGAGCCAAATTAATTGGTGACATAAGCAGGTACAAGTACATTGAGTGAAATGGAGTAGCTTATGCCTGCAATGAATATAACCGTAAGCATTTAGCAGGTTCTTCCTCGAGTCTTTGTTTAAACAAATCTGAATTTATTAGGCTGCTGCTGAATAAATATGATAAACTCTTATTGAAATTATCCTCTAGTGAGCAGCAATAAATACTAGGCAATATTCTTTCAAGTGATCCATTATTTTAAACTGGCTAGGAGCAACTCCAGGTTTTCTGCATGCACAGACAAAAGTTATCTTCAGTACAATATGCAAGTGCAAAATAGCATGCTGCTGTGAGTTTTGGGGAGGAACATGGAAACATTCCCAAGCTTAGTACCAAACCAAGGAACTCAAGACTCCCCTTCTCCATGGAGTTCATACAGTAACAATACAGAACATTTCCATACATAATTTACAAACTACTGTGAAATGCTAGAGGTCAAAACTTCCAGGGCATAATGTAACAGGGAAAACATGCATGGCATGTCAGATCAGCTTTTCTGATATTACAAAAAATTGGAGCAAAAGACACAGGCATCATTTGTAATTAGGAAAAAAAAAAATCAGCTTTTGTCAGATGTGGCATCCAAACATGCTTCAGAGTTTATTTCATTAACAAGTACTTAAGACACACATAAAGGAAAGAAGGGGGAGAAAAATCATGTACAAAGCATTCTATTTGTGCTTTGTTATCCAAGCACGTGCCCAAAGCCAGTTCAGCACTTCCCAGTGTCCTCCAGATGTGATGTTTAACAAACCTTGGTGTTGTGGGACACTTTCAAGCATTGCATTTTAATACCACATCCTTTGGATGTTTCCGTCTCGGGAAGCTGAGGCTCAGGTGGCTGCTTGACCTGAACCCCTGCACAGGACCAAAAGCATGCAGTGCCTCTCCTTCTACATCTTTCCTCCAAAGATACCACTTATGGCAAAGCTTCAACCACCATTAAACTCTTGGTGCAGTCACTCTGAGTGGCACACTGAGGAGTTCTTCCACATGGGGGACAAGAGCCCTCTGCAACAGCACTGCCTCCAATCCCCTCCTGCATCCCCCTTCCCATGGGGCAGCAAAGTGTCTCAAATACCACTGCAACATCTGCTTCCCAATGCAACCCTGCCTGCTTCTTTGTACAAAAGAAAAATCAAAACTAAAACACATAAGCATGTACTATAAAATCTGCATAATGGGAGCGAGACAGAAAATAAGACAATTTAACTGATTACACAGATATAAACTCTTCGCCAAAGGGCCACAAAACAAACATACTCTGTTTAAAAATACATCTTGCACATCACTTTTACCATGTTTAAAAGAAAATCACACTCTAAACCAGACTTATTTGCTACAGTCCGGGGCCCCTGCCAGCACTAGGCTTTCCCCACAGCCTGGCTGCAACACCCAGGGAGCCTGTGGTAGAAAAGGCATCTCTCCACCAGCTGTGTCCCCTCTGCCTCCATACTGGTTTCACACCAGTTTCAGGTGAGATGGCACCTGATCTGAGTTGGATACCTTAGTATAGTTGGCTTGGCACAAACCCTGCCAGATTTACCTCAAATCATCACACTTTGGTGTTTTGGTTTGGTTTCTAAGGAAATTTGGAGCAGTAGAGTGAGTTCACATGAGGTTTGTGCTTTGAAATCACAAGCTTGTGGTGGAGCATCCAGCACTGACAGCTCTCGGGATTTGGTTTGTGAATCGAGGTGCCAGACACAAATGCCCTCACAGCAGAAGCACTCCAGGTCAAAGTGGAGGTGTTTCAAGCCATGATGAGCATCTCTGCTGCAGGTGTGTTTGTTTCAACTATGTGGTTGCCCATGTGGTTTACAGCTTATATCTCACAATAAAAATTGAGAGAGTAACCCTCTCACCTCCCCACTACCCAAACAGTGTAACCCTACTTCTATAGCAAATAAGAGAGGAACAGCTGAGAGGAAGGAAAAAGCTGTTGCACTAGAAGATGTAGTGCTGCTTTTCAAATCCTTCATTCTCCCTGTCCTTCCATCCTTGGGCTTTCACACAAATTTATCTCCTTAATGTTTGCCCTGCCTCTCTTGATGGCCAGAACTTCCCACCCAGTACACATCACCCCTGGCACTGGGCCACTCCAGCAGGAGTCTCATACACCCCAGCACAGCTTAACCAGAAACCCTTTTTTTTTGTTTACTAGAAAGAAGCATAGACCTTCATGCCCTTGATGAGTATACCCTCTGTTACAGGGGTGTATTTTATTGTTTAAAACAAAACGTGTACTCATTTCTTTCAAAGCCACTTCTGCCTTAGGGTCATCTTTATCTTTCCCTAACTCCAAAAATTACAAGGTCCAGCAGACTACTTCCTAACAAAGACTGGTAAACAGAAATGGGTCAGACAACAGCTTTGTCTATACTTAAGAAAATACTGCACTGCTTCCAGCTGCCAGCTCTTCACTTTGGCTTTTTTTTTGAATCCCAAAGATGGCACCTTTCTGTAGACATTCTTCTATCTCAAAGACCCCTGCAAGTTTACTGCTATTTGCCTGTGAAAACACCAGTAACTGAGAATATCCTCTGCCAAAGGGCAGCTGCTGCCTTGATTCAGTCCTTTTGGACAGAAGCCTTCACCAGACAGGAGTCTGTCCCTTCATCCACCTGTTTCCAACCCATCCAAGAAGCAGATGCAGAGAAACAGCATCTACATGAGGATGTTTCATCAGGAGTACATTGTTCTGACAGCAAACTGCACAGTGTCCATAAAACCCATCCAGGAAACAGCTGCATGTCAGATAGCCTTGGACCCAAAGCTTAAAGAAAGTCACTGCATCTGTACCATATCTTCGGAGCCTCTTTTCCTCCTCCCTTCCTCCCACTGGTCTTGTTTTACCCAGCAGTTTTAAGGCAAAGCAGATACAAGAATACACCATTGCCATTAATGAATTGGCTCCATCATGCTGTTAACAGTCTCACTTAACTGTACTGTAGTATTCCTTCAGCCCCTTCTCCCACCATAATGCAATATCAACCCACCACACTGTCCCAAGTGAACTACCAGGGCTCAGTTTACCATGTCACACTATTCCCACACCAACCACCCGAAATGCTATCCTGCTTGACTTTTACTGCCCTGTAATTAAGCAAGTCAATATAGTCAAGATTAGAGTAGTCAATATCTATCTCAGCTTTCATGAACAACCCACGGACATGAGGTCAAATAAGGAAATATCACTGCATGTGGATACTTACCAGCAGCATCCTCATTACAGGCAAACTTCACATTAATCGTGAGGTCTAGAATGATGATTTTAGCCTTTTGCAGTAGAGAAATTCAGTCAAGATTATATATACAGCTGGCCTTCTAATAATAAGAAAAAAACCAAAGCCAACCTCTGGTTACAAACATAATTGCCTTGCCTTGCAACAGGAAGCTTTCGTTTACTGCCCTAAGCATTTGAACACAAAAATCTGGTTTCTTTCTCCTCCTGCTTTAAGTATTTGTGCAGACCATTCCCTACTTTTCCCTTTCAGCATTCCCTAGCACTGTCCTGCTATTGCTAAACACTCAGATTCAGCTATCAATAAAGACCAGAGGGGCAACATGAGGATGTGGAAGGGGATATGGCAACATGAGTCTTGAGAAACCTGAGCTTCATTTTCTGTTCTGCACTGGCTTCCAGGGAAGAACAGCCTGGGGCTGCCACCTCCAAAAACACAGCACCTGGGGCAACAGTGGCATACAGTGCCTCCCATCCCTTCTATCACTAGCTCAGCCTCCTTCTCTGGGCCAACACAACTGCATGCAGGAAGATGCCATTGAATCATTGGTATTTGTGCTGACAGCCTGAATGCCACGAGGGCCCAAAGGAATCACCCCTCAGCAAATGTCAGTTACACACCCCCAACATTCTACCTCCCCAAACCACAGTCCCAGGCTTCTGGCATCAGTCCTATGAACACTCCATTCTCTTAAGAGTTGGATGGGGAACACATCATGTTCCCCAGCACCAGGCATGGGCAAGGGCAGCAAAGTGAGATTTGTGTATGCTGCCTGTTGAGGGGCTCAGGAGACTGTTCTGTTATGTACACTGACCTACACCACCAATACCAACATGCACCCTGCCAATCATCCAGCAGCCCTGATTCAATTAGTATCAAGCACAAGGACACCAATCACATTTCTGCCAAAGCAGCCACAGCGCAGGTCCTGCCTCCCACCTGAGGATGTTTGTTTGATCTAATGAAACCAGAACTGCTCTGAGAGATGATATCCACCTTGTCACAAAGTCTGGGGCCACAACACTCCCTATGCAGCATATCTGAACACCTTTGGCTTTGGAGACAAATTCCCTACTGGAGAGCACCCTGATGCAGCAGTGACAGCTGTTCCATCTGCACTGTTGATAGGTCATGGTCACACCTAACCCTCCAGAAATGCTTTTATTCAAACAATGTCTTCCGAGTAAGCTTTACTTCTACCTTGCAGGGGCTACAAGCAAACTAATTGAGCAATAGTGGCTTTCCCTTCAAGTCTTTCAAGCCTCCCATTCAGCTCTTCTTTTCTGAGAAGCACAGCTGAACTCAAAAGCTATCTAAAAACACATCTCCTAGGGCTGCTGCTGCAGACATTTTGGACCACTCATCCTCCTGAGCCTGGAGCAGAGAACCACATAAGAAAGGCCACTGCTTAGCACCAGATCCTAGAAGCCCTGAAATCCCTCTTTCCTGGCAGATCCAATATCAGCTCCAGCAGGGCCAGGAGATCCCCTACCTGCCCAAGCTCAAAATAAAAACATAGAACAGTTTGAAGTAGATGGTTTAAGTGTAAGGGAGCAGAGATCTTCAGCATGTTGTATTTCCTACAAAGAGTCTTACAAGTGACTTAAGCTGCCCAAAGTGAGTTCAAGACAGCTCTTTCTTCCCTTCCTTTTTCATCCTGCTTCTTTTCACAGGACCACACTCATAATGATGGAAAAGTTTGAGTCAAAAGTATCATCTACATAAAGACTGAGTAGATACTTTGAAGATAAGTGCCACAGAATGTGTGCAAACAACAGGATTTCACTTTACGTTGCATTTAAAAGAAAATGCGCCTAAAGTCACCACTTTGTACACAGTGGGAAAGAGAACAAACAATGAGTCCATGCCACACATAGCAGGACTGAAGCTAAAGGCTTTACTTCGTTTGCACTGGTAAAGTGAAACCCAAATATTACGGAGAAATCAGAAATCTGGATCAGAATCACTCAAACTTTTAAATACGATTCTGTTGCTGTGAATGCAAAGCAATGTTCTGGAGACATTAATGAATTAAGGACCAGTAAACTTTCCAGGGAGGTATCTCCCAACTCTACATACAAGTGAGCAATACCCCAAAGAAAAAATAAGACCTTGCATGAAAAACTAAGTGGAACATTGTATACTGTGTGGGGATGACAAACATCTCAGACCATTTGACTCATAGCTGGACTCTGCAGCCTTTGACATACCCAGCACATTTAGCTCACATATCACATAAGACTTGGGTGCAAAAGGACACATTTACACATCAGCCTGCAATGTGGCATCCATCCTCTGCTTCTCAGGCTTCTGTTTGAATAGATCAAAGACTTCTGGCCACAGTAAACAATGTAAGATCACATAAAGCAGCCGGGTGCCTCCTAACACCTCCCCTGCTGCTGCTGGCCATCCGCTGGCTGAGGACCCAGAGCAGCCACAACAATGCTGTTAAACAACTAAAGCCAGCAACGTGCATATTACAGCAGTATCCTCAGATAAGATGAAAGAAAAGAGTATTTCAAGGAAAATGCATTTCAAGGAAATTACTCCAACATAAGGCAGTGTCAGCTGGGCACATAGCTGTGCAGGCACAGGAAGCAGGATTTGCTGGGGAAGGATTTCATTGCCCCAGCACTGGGTCCCTGCACCTGGGACTGCATCACTGCATCGTTCTCTTCGAAGAACAGAAGATACAGGGAACGAGGCAGTTCAAGAAGGAGAGTTTTCTCTGCAATGCTACCATTTGGCAATTTGTTGCATGCTCCCAACCCCATTGTTTCTGAGACTCATGGAACAAAAGCAGCTGCTCATCAAGATTCAAAATTATAAGGCTTGTCTTGCATAGAGAAAGCAATACCTAAGTCATATCTGCTTTTGAGAAGGCTACAATACACGTAAAAGCTGAGCGAAGCTGTATTTCCTCTTCTATCACTTTAATTAATTCTGCAAAGAACAGGGTTGAAGCAAACATATTCCAAAGCATGCTGAAGTTGTCTTGCAGCCCCACAGCTTTCAGTTGTCATTAGGAAAAAAAACTGGATTCTTGCTTATTACTATTTTAAAGAAAATAAGAAGGCAGTAACTTTAGACTGTGAGCTTTCTAAAAGGATTTAGTTTTCACACTTTATCTTTAGACAGACATAAGCCACTCGTATGTCTATCTAATTGGTTTAAATGATCTAGTTTCACTTTTTCACAGAAAAATATCCCCCTAGCATGTAGTGACAGGAAGAGCTTTTGCAGAATTATAGCAAGGCGAAGGGAAGCAAAATGGCATATTGCCCTACAAATAAAGAGTAAGCAGCAAATCTAAGGTGAAGTAGTAAAATTAGCTCTTCAAAACTTCTGAATCCTGTGCTGGGAGTCCTGATGACAGAACTGGAGCTGGATCAAGCCACCAACACTCCAGAGACGAAGATACACAGCAGCCAACAACTGTCAGAAATGCAAAAACCACCAAATCAAGGAGTCCTCACACACATCCAAGCATGAACATGGACCACTGCCCCTCATGCTGCCAAGGACAGTGTGCAAAATGGGCTCAAACCCAGCTTTAAGACGCACAGTTCAGAAATGTTTAATTGTTCATGTAGCCCACAGATTTTCCTCCCTCTTACTTTACCAAAGCTTTCAAATACAACCCACTGTTTGTAAGGGAAAAATTTCCAAAAGGAACAGAAAAAGACTCTTCTCATCCCTACAGGCCCATCAGTGCTATCCTGTGTATGCACTCACACCACCTTACATCTTTACACACGAGGGTTTAAAACACTGCAATAACTGATTCTCTACTAATTTAGAAAGGAGATAAAACCATACAAAAGCATCTTTATCTTACAACTAGACTAAAAGAAGGCAGGAACAAGCTCATTTCTAGGCTTATAAAACAAGCCTTTACAGATAATTATGCTTTATTACTCTTCATTTTATGAGGATTGTGTTATACAAAACAAATACCAGATGCCTATTTGTTGCATTTGGGGGGGGCCAGAAGAAATCTCCGTGAGCACTGCTGTAATAAGCAGCCCTGCTTTTAATTAAACACAATTATTGCTGTTGGAAACCAGCAGGTAGGAAGCAAATGGTTGAACTGTAACTGCTGAAAGACCCTCTCCCCTCCAAGCTCCTGCGGCAAGAGCAGCCACTCACCAGCCTATTGCTCAGGGTTGGCACTCTCTGAGCAAGGATCTTCTTACACATGGATTTCCCTGAAAAATTCATACCAAACTTCGCAGATAACCAAAAAATAAAGAAAAATGGCCAGGGGGTGGGGAGGCAGCAGGATTTAATGCTACTTGGGTTAAAGAGACACACGTGTCCTTAGCCAGGAAAACCTGTAAGAGTCATGTAGCTTAAAGATGGTGGGGGAAGAGAACAGAGAAGGCAAGGAGGTGTAAAGGGATTTCTGGCAACCTTAAAATAAAGCAACCATCCAAACCGAGATGAATCCTTTAACTCTTAACTTGCCAGACTCACTCAACACCCTCCCAAAATGGTCTGACAGACTGTGCAGGACAGGACCCCATGCCTGAGACAAGGGACACACATCTGAAACACGGGGACACAACCAGAGGGAGGTACACAAAGCATGCCCAATAACAAGCAAAAATGGGACACAGTTCCTTAAAGACAATAAAACATAGCCAACTTCCCAGCAACTGCCAGATGTCAGCCATCCACCCCCCCAGAGGCAACACTAGGAAATCTATTTCCCATTTTCAATTGTGGTTTCCTTTTTCATTTTAATTGCATTAAGATTCAATTATGGGGTGACAATAGACACTTCTTACTTAAGGCTGATACCAGCCCCACATTGTAAATCCAGTTTTCAACATCATGTCTGATAATGCTTTAAAGTTCTGCAAAAGAGACTGAAATTATGCATACAGGATCTCATTGCAGCAGGGAGCCAACTTCTATTTTTTTAAGAAGAGAGATTTATAAGACACGATGCAGCACTAAATGCATGGCAAATAGCAGTGGGGTGGTTTCTATGCTTTGCTGCTTGTTTTCATGTTTCCATCTGTTTTAATTACCAAAGCCGAGGTTGGGTCTCTTCTATTATCCTCCACCAGTGCATACCCTCAACCTACTTCCTAATCAAGTTTGTTTACAAATATTCATTAAATTCCATGCTTTCTTGGCCCAGTCATTTAATTGTAAGACCACAGTACCACAAGCTGCAATTACAGTAATCAGTGCATTGATTATTGTGAAACACAGTTACCCTGAGACTAAAGTTAAAGTAAATAAGAACTATTGCTATAACCAGTAACTACACCAACAGGGCAACCTGGGATCACACCATTATCTGCAAATTTTTAGATCTCCAGTTTTATATCCAAACACAGACAACTTCACTGTGAATTATTTTACTATGACCTATGTCAGAAATGACACCTTCAGGGCAAATAAGCTTAAAAAAATCCTTTTGCTAGAAAGGACTATTATTATAGGCTGCCAGAAACTGCTAATAAAACAAAAGTGAAAACCTGTTTTCACTGCAATTCACTAATGCTGTGATGCAGAAAGCCAAGAGACAAGTATCCTAATGGCTCTGCTGGTTATTTTGGTTCTCAGCAGCAGTGACTGAAAAGGCACCACGAGGCTGAGGGCAGTGAGGAAGAGTCCTGTGAAAGGTGGCAGGTGCAGAGTGCAATGATTTTTTGACACCTTCAGGGCAAATGGCTAAGACAAGGACCAGGTCCCCTTGCACAAACAGAGCAAGAGTCGATCCAGACTGTGGGATGCTTAACCTCCAAGCTCCATGGCAAACACAAGGCAGTCTTAGGAAAGGCAGCAGCTGAGAAAATAGTCAGCCCTATGGCTAGGTCCATGTCAAGAGACACGGACAGAGAGTTTAGAGACGAGTGGGAATTCGGGGCTTCCACTGAGCTTAGGGGACCTGAAGCCCTCACATTGAGTGTAGAGCTTGGGGAGCAGCACCCATGTGTGGCCAAGCAAGGGATGCTGCCTGCCTCAGCCACAGAACCTCTTGCCAAGACAGGATATGTTGGGTCTCTGACCATGCGCGGCCCAGCCAGGGACAACCCAGCACTGCTCAGACCTTTCAGTTCTTCTCATCCTGCCCAGAGCAACCCAGAAAAAACACTTACAGGCAGACCTGACAATAAGATGGTGGGCTGTTCTCAGCTGAACATGAACGACCACCTCCTGCTAATCAACAGCTCAGGTACTTGTCTCTTGACATGTCACATCTGCAGAAGCCATCTCCCAAGGAACAAAGCTAAGACTATTACCACACTCTGCAAATAAATTTTGGCAAGGCCATAGAAAAGCAATTGCGTTTGTGTGTGAGCTCACAAACCCCAGGAACTCTGTTTATAGCAGGGGGGTCATTTACCAGGAGAGATGAGAGCAGCAAGTGCCCATATCCCCCCGGCTTTGATGTGTCACCCACCTGCCTTCACACAGCCCCAGCCACTTGCATGCTTTGATTACCAGAGCCTTCCCCACCACCACTTCACTCAGCTGCTTTAATCTTGCCACAACAGCTCCGTGGAAAGAAAGGGGGAGAGGGAAGAGGGTGAGAAAGAGAAATAAAAAGAGAGAGAGAAAAGAGATTTGGGACTGAAAAAATCAACTTGATGAAGGAATCTGGACAGAACTGACTTGCTGTCAGGCAGAGATGAAAGCAATAGAAATAAGGTATGTGTTGCATACTTATTAAAATGGTGGCATCATTCTCATAAGGAAAGCACATCTTTGGCACCCACTTGAAAGCACTCCCATGAAAGAGCCACCCAACAATCCAGGATGGCTAAATTTAGCACTGTTTTTATCTTTTGTCAAATATGCATAAAAGCTTCTCAAGAGATGTGTCCAATGCAAAACTGTAAGTATTTTTAAATCTTGCTTAAACTGATCCACAGGCCAGACTGACCGTCAAGCCTGAAGTGATGCCAAGCAGTGAAGAGAAAGTTAAAACTTGCAGAACTGTAGTACAAATAGTAGGCCAGGATGGGGGACAGAGAGCAGTTATGAAAATGCATGATTGCCTGAAATATTTCCCCATATTCAGGAAGTGTTGCCTTGAAATTCCTACCTGCTTCATTCACCTTGCTGCTATTAGATTTTTTATTATCCTCACTTTTGAGGATTTGTCTGGCACTTAGTATGCAGGAACAGTGTGCAGGAATAGATCCTGCTGCCATAGATAATGCAGTTCTAAGGGAAACCCATCAATTGTTAATGGCCATGCAAATTGTTGAAACTAGAGAGTTATTCACAGTTATCTCGCTGTGATTTGGTAAGTGTCCATGCCTGATGTGATCACTCACTTGATATATTATTCCATTACAATTCAAGTAGTAGCCTTAGCTTTTGGTTTTAGGGAAAAAAAAAAAAATGAGAGAATGTAGGAGAGTGAAGGGATGTTATTTGTTTTATATTATTTTAAACAGTCATACATACCTTCTTATGCAAAGTATGATAAATCCCTCCATGAGACTACAGTCATGCCTTACTGAAACATTTACATCCCTCCAATCAAGAACTAAAGGAGTTTAGCATGCAACTTCAGATCCTGACCTTGCAAAGCACTTTCTTATGTTTCAACCATACACATGGTACACACATCCTTTGTGGCACTGGATCTTCCAGCTGCAGGTCACGTCGTTTTACAATTTCTGATCAGGGTTTTCTACTGCTTATGCAAAAATTTGCTGACATTTAATAAGCTATAGAAGTCTCCTCAAATCCATAATGCATTCAGTGTCTTGCAGCAGCAACTTACTGATCATTAATTTTCAGCTTTATTGCGTATCCAACATATCAGATGCCTTTTCTTTTTTTTTTTGTCTTGCATCTTGCCTGAGATTTATTACTTTTAGCAAACTGCACTTTGGGGTTTTTTTTTGTTTGCTCATTTTTAAACAGCTCTTAAGGGGGAAATGTTACTCTTCTTTATAAAGTAATTCTGAAATCACAGTATTAAAAAATAAATCCTATAATTATGTTCCCATTAGGATTAGAAAAATTACATTTAATTAAAAGAAAAATTTGCTAGCACCCAGTACAATTGTTGGTGGCAAATTCAGAAGATGAAACATTCATGTGTTTATGTTCCTGAAACAGCTGATTGAGTCTATGAGCAGACACATCCAAACAAGCCTTCAGAGATAAAAACTCAGACATTATAAACAAAAATTTGTCCCTCCCTTCAGACAAAGATTCTGATTTTTAGAAGCAGCCTCTGATTTTATTCTCGCAGACTACAACATTTTGATGAGCTTCCTGGTAGTAACACACTGAATTACCTTACTGCACTAGGAATTCCAACATTGTGATAAAATGTCTGCAATTATTCTCGAGGCAAAAACCAGTATCAGAAGTCAAGACCTTCTAAGAGAATGAAGAAAAACAAGATTCCTAACCAAACACTGCCACGGCTCCCATCTCCAGCAGTGCTGTTGGTCAGGTGATGTTCTCCATCAGACTGAAGGCTGCAGGGGTCATAATGCACACTGCAGCTCTAGGAAACTATTTATACCATTCTCCTTTTTACAGCCTCGGAGAACTAATTATTAACAGGGCAGGGTCCCTATGCACACTTTGCAAACACTATGGCATGCATTTTTCCTTTAGGAAACCACTGCTACACACAGGCCGTCAGCATTATGCTCTCAATTTTGTTTAGGAGCTGAAGAATGATTGATCTTATTGATTTGTGTCAGCAGTCTGACATGGCTGTATTGACTGGCAGTAATTTTGTGGGAGGAGCTGGGGAGGGAACTGGAGATGGCACTCTCTGTAGCACGCCATCCTGCCCAGAGAGAAAGTGTCCTTAGAGGTGCTGGTACAGCCATTGATGGGACCACACTGGGACTCAAACTGACACAAGGGAACAAAGAGACATTTCCCATGACCGTGTTTACAGCAAATCCACTGCTAAACACCCAACTGTATAATTATAATCTATTACAATTATGCAAAGAAGTAAAATTTCAGAAAGGCCTTCTCATTTCCATTCTTAGCATTGAATACTTTTGTCTTGCAGCCAATCAACCAAATTAGCCCTAATTCTGTTTCACAAGAGGATATTCACAAAGAGGATCCGACCAGGGGAAAAAGTGAACAAATGAGAAATTCACTTAGGAACCCAAAAATTATTTTGTTCTCATGTATTTCTGGACTAGGAACCACCACAGAGAAAAAAGTCAACTTACAGCAGAAGGGCTTTACTGAATTTGTAAACTTCACTGCAAGAGCCCTTGGAGGAGTGATCAGGAATGACAGTGCTTCAGTGCCTGGAAAATCAGTGGCCTTTGGTAGGGGCTGAGTGAAGCAAGGAGTAAAAGGCTCATATACTAAATGTGACCACATATCCTGACCCAGAGCAAGTGTCAAACCCCAAAAAAGCTTTTGTGTGAATTGCCCTTTTCCAGACACACAGAGAAGAGCTGCTTTATACTGCTTATGACAACTGTCACCTTTTATTGGAAAATGACAGTTTAAACCTACACTCACTGATGCTTCCTGAGAAGGTGATACAGAAAACACAAATGAGTACTATTTCAGTTTTACATAGTGCCTTCTCTAAACATTACAAAGCACTAAAGTAACCCTTGAAAATGTTTAGGGAAGGCAAAGTGTTCTTCCCATTTTAAAAGCACATGGAAAGGTAACCATGCCATCGGCAATCCTGGCTGATGAACTACAATCTCAAGATCACATGTGCTACAAGCAGGAGAAGGCAGGAGTTCCTGCAACAGCCCTGCCAGCACTAAACTTCACCCAGGGACTGCATGAACACAGACAAGTCTCTTACTGAAGTATGAAATGGGAGCCTGACTTAGCCAACACAAACATCTACTACCTTTCAGAGAACACCCACTTAGCCTCTCATCTGCACCCTGGCCAAGGAGACAGCACTACACCACCTGAAAAACTGAGGTTCCATCTCAGTGAGAGGTGGTGGGAAAGATAAGTGGGGAAAATGCACAAGACGTTAAAAGAAAATGGTATCTTCTTTCTCCTGTTATTGAGGAGGCCTAACCCTCCTGACTGGTTTACAATTATGTTTTCTTATTCTGAGAAATAGTAACAATTTAGGAAGTTAGATTGCATTTGGAAAGCCATCAGCCTGGCAGCACTCATGCCATTTTTTTCCCACCAAAGCAGTTAGGCACATCATCTTGCTGAGACAGACCTTGTATTTCTTAAAACATTACTTCCCTCTTCTCATGTGAAACAAATCTCCTCTCTTTTGTTCTCATTTGGAATTAATTCCCTTAATTCATTTCTCCTGCACCACTGCAGTGTGTTGACCTCCCACCTTTCAGCTTCCAAACACCCTCCCAGACTCTGTGGCACCCATGCCACAACAGCAGGACAGTTTCTTCTAGTGCATGGCTGCCAAACGTTAAAAATTATAATTTGCTTTATAAGTGGAAGAAAGGACGCCCAGCATCCTTTGGCTTAGGTCTTTAATTGTCCCTGTGCACACCCTGTGTCATTGGCACCTCCTGCCACAGCTCCCTCCCTGCTCCACAGATGTGGGGATGAGTTGTATCAACACTACACAGCATTGATGCTCCCTAGAGTTGACTGAAGAAGCTCCTAAATTAAGGGCAAAATAGTGATGATATATGTCCTGTTTCCTCCTGAAATTCAGATTGAAAAGAGAGCAACACAGAACATCACATAAAAGCACAGCAGAGCTGGATAAGCAGAGGAAGAGGAACAAATCTACTGCTTTGTGTAAACCATGAGAAGGTTTTGAAACCTACACATCCCAACACTCCATACAACATACATAGTCTCCATACAACTTGTGACAATAGTAGAAATCTTGCATCATACCTAGATACAGCCAAGCCCTGGAGAAGTCAGTCACTTTAACAGCTCAGAACATGGCATTTAACTCCACTCACAGGCCAGTTATCCACGTACCTACAGATTATTTTTCTCTGGTTAGCAAAACTGTTTACCCAAGACCACAAAACTCTGCGGGTTTTCTGAAAGAAACCCTTCAGAGAGAAAAGGAAAACAATCACAGATAATACTCCAGAAATCACCAGATTACAGCACATTCTCTTGACTCACATCTGTTGAGTAAATAAGTGCTTCATGCCGACCAGTTTCATTTACTTCCTTCTCCCGCAAGCGGCTGCTGGTTTACTTTCCAGTGAGCTGTTCCAGGGCTGTATGTGGGGCAAAAGGATTATTTCCAGAAGAGTCAAACCAGTAGTCTTTTTCACTCGGGTTTGTCTTGAGCTGAAACTCCTCTCGTTCCATCCCACCCTCCCAGCAGGATGCACTACTTCAGGGCTGCATGGATGCAAAGCTGAGAACATTCTCAATGCAGCTGCATGCAGCCCCCCAAGAGAACCTCAAATTCAGCCACCCCTCTTCCTTAGGAGCAGTTTCAGTGAAGCTTACCTTAGACAACTACAAAACGTCCTGCAGAAGTCAGAGTTTGCCCTGTGAAACACTGGCCATGGGAGGCAAAAGGCAGCAGCACTGCAGGATGTTCTGCAGCACCTTCTTGCTGAGGGCACCTCGCTGGGGGCACAGGAGGGCTTCATCCTGTCCAAAAGGGTAGCTGGAAACATTACTTTTAGCTTCATTCTGATCTGCATTCAATAAGCCCCTCAAACCACTTGTTTCAAGATTAATTCTACTTAAAATTAAAATGATGACTCAGATAATTTTTTCATTTGAGTTTTGTTCTATCATCATGTGACTCTCCAGTGATGAATAATTATCAATAAACTACCCTAGAACAATTTTCCTAGGCAGGAAATATTAAAGCAGACCCCTCCAGCTGTGAAAGCAGCGTTTACCTACATTCTGCATGCAGAACACACCTGCTGTGGACCAGATCATCCCTCTACTTAATGCTTTGTCACCACAGAGCCTCGTATGAGAGGTTTCGTAGAAAGACACAGAAAGGCCTGGGGCATGAAACTATAATAACAACTCGTCCCACAAGAAAACTTAATTACTTGAGGTTAGGAAGACACCTGGTTTAATGCCCACAGGCAGGGTGGGCTCCTCTGCCAGTGCCTGACCCTACACACCCGGCCACACACGCAGCAGCGCCCGGCACCGCTCACACGGGGCAACACACTCCTGCAAACACATCCACCCACTCCCACGCCTCTACCAAGAGGGAAGAGCCTGGTGCAAACAGTCAGGCTGAGGATTGCATGGCTGGCTGCGAGCTCAGGGATGCTCCTGTTGCCCCTGCTCCCAGCTCCTGCTAGGGATCGGCCTGGAGCCTTCCAGGTGGAAGCTCCTACCCCTCAGGGCTCTACTTGCAGTAAAACAGCATCAACAAGCACATAAGGACACTAAGCAATACATACAGACAGCAAGAGGACAAACACAATCGAGTAAATCCTATGTTTCTCACATGTACATTAAAGCCTTGTTATTTACCTGCTTACTGCATTTCGGAATAAACGTATTGTAAACCAGGCAAATTTCCAGTTTCTTGAAAATCAATATTAAAAAAGTAGTCTGGTGGTGATAAGTCTCTGCGGGAGCCAAGATACTCTGGGAAAATGCCCAAGCTGTCTCAGTAGTTTTTGAGTTTTATCCAAACTCCCAAAGCAGCCTGGTGATGTACAAGATGCGTGGACTGGTTCTCATCTCAGTTCAGATGTCCTGAACAACAGCCATCCAGAACCTGGGAGATTTCTCAGACCCATCCTAAATAGCTGCAAATAAGACTACTTATTGTCATCTTGTGAAGGCTTTTAGATAATTCAAAAAACAATCCAGGGAGTAATTAAACCTAGCATTAAATTTGTATTTTAATGCAATACAAGGAAGCTCAGTATGGTGAAAATACAAGAATTTCACCTTTGTTTGAAACATGCACATACATGCATATGCAGCACCCAGATTATCATCACATGTTGGATGGGCAAGCCTAAGCCTTACTTCGCATTCTCGTGCTGGTCTTGTGAGTGGCAAAGTCATCCCTAGTGTCTACTTCTACCACTTCTTTTTTTCAACATGTGTATTTTATTCCTGGTGGGAAGGAAGCGAAACTAAAACCTGCTTTTCTTCCCCTTCTGTGCCTATTGCACGACTGTGACCTTTACTCAGGATTTTCAAGGGTGGGAGGTTCAGCAGTGATTGACACACTTTCCACCAGTAGAGTGCACACCAGGTAAACCTACCAGGTATGAGGCATCAATAAGAATGTTCAGCTGGAGATACTCACCTGTAAAAGTACACATACAACCCTGCCTAGTGCTACCGTGTGCCCTGCAGAGATGTCTCACAGATATAAGCACGCAGTGTGCTGCTTGTTCTCTCCCTCTTCTGCCACCACCCAGCAGCCCCAGGTAGATCTGTGAGCAGCTCCTTTCATAGGCTCCTTCTCCACCACATGCCTCCAATCTGACAGAACTAGTCCCATCTCACAAGGACCTGTGTGTTTTGCCTTTCTCAGCTCAGTCATGTTCACCCAGGCTTTTTGAGCACTGACTAGTCAAAAAACTTACGTCTATAAAGAACACCTCACTATACTATTTGTCCTCCACCATAGTTCACATTTGTCCAAAAATACATTTTTTTCCTTGCTTCCCCTTCTCCATTCTACTTTCTTCAACACTGTTCATTTTTTTGTTTTTTCCGCTTTGTTTCATTATCATCATTAACTTCGGCTGTGCTGCATGGATGAGGAAAAAGTCTCCCTGGATGAACTTCTAATGAGACCTTAAGTTTCTGGATACCATCGCCACTCCCCTCTCCATCTTCCAAGGGCAGAGTTGCTGCAGATCAGGGGATATGCCACAAACAACATTATTTACTTCCCTAGAAAGATCCTCATCCGCAAATCTCTTCTCTGCATCTGTCTTTACTAGAACTTTGCATTCCTCCATTTATTTCAGTATCTGTAGTCATTTACATTACCTTCCAAAAAGTAATTATTTGGAACCAGTTAAGCCTGTATATGAATTCTGCCTTTGTTTAAAACACATTGTACATATGTATATATTTAGATTGTCATTAAATATTTAAGAGGCTGTCTTCAAACTTCAGCAGCAGCAGTGTTTATTCATTTAACCCTTTGTGAAACAGAAAGCTTGAGGCTGAAATCCCATCATAGAGCTCAGGCTCAGCTGCCCTAGTGCTGGGTGGCAAAGGCCAACTTTGACAACCAAGGACATCCTAAAGCAACCAGAGGTTTTCTTTGTTTTCCTTTATATCCTGTTTGCTAGTAGTCTAATCATGATAATGTAATTCATTTTAGTCTGCATTAGCTTTATCTGCTGAAATGCATAACTAGGATGCAAATTAATTAGCTGTGACATACAGATGGATCTTTCAATACAATTCACAGAATCAAATACACACATGCCCATCCCTCCTTCCCAAGTGAAGTAGGACATTCTCACATTTTTCCACAGGCCAAGAAGTCACCTTTGTTGGCTTCTTCAATCTCCTAGGGAGGCAACACCACATCCTGCAGAAACGTGGACCTCATGCAAACCCAACACCAAATATTGCATTATAGATGAAGCCCCATCACAAGTAACTTGCAACATGTGCTGGCCCCAAGCATAACACAACATAACACCACCACCCTGCTGACATGAGGGCAGCACGTTTTAAAATCCGGTCACCTAATTTACCTGATTTGGCAAGGCCTCTACCTAAAGCAAATCATTCATATTTCACCCTGGCAAGGACTGGTATCTCAGGACCAGTTCCCCATTGCCAGGGCACCCACATTCCTGTCCTTCATGCAACATGAAACAGTGTAAGCATCACAACAGAGGATGAGAAAACCGGCACAGAAAAGCACAATATCCAACTCTATATGGATATGCAAATAGATGTATCCTGGTGAGTACATTTTTCCTTCTTTTTGATTAAAACATTGAGGATGCACTGTTAAATTCAAGCCCAAAATGCCTCACAAGAGGTGGCTCCCAAGAGCTGCTCTGTGTGCACTTTTCAAGGCCCAGACATTTCTTTCCCAAGCAACTACAGCCTCGTTGATGACCGGATGCTGCTTTAGGTGGGATGAATAACAGGGTCTCCTACATATTTCACACCTGGGTTACAGATCAGCACAGAAGCATTTCAGCTAGCCAGCTGCATTATTCTACCTTGGGAATGCAACCCTATCAGATTTTATAAAGGGAGCGCAGCACCAGGCACGGTCCCTGTTTGCACGGAGGAGCCGGAGGACACAGGCCACGGCAGGACGCGGTGCTGGGAGATCAGCAGATGGCACAGTTTGCTGTGCATCGGCACCAAAGCAGGAGTGTGAAGAGCACACTCTGGCAGGTGTGCTCACTCTGGTTAGATGCCGAGTCAAAGAGCTTCAGCACTTGCAATTGTTCACCAGAGCGAGCCCATTCATCTCAGCAGCCCAGCCACATTTCTGCCTCCCTCAGTTCTTGGAGTAATTTTGTTTTCTTGTCAACATCTTTTTTCAGTTCCCGTGCTTAACAGCAGCATTGCAACAAATGTTACAGCCCCCCCACACCACCCCAGACAGGGCTGCATGTTAGCGGCAAGTATACTTTTTTAATGAATAGCACAGCTTGTCAGTTGGGTTCATGCTATTGTATCCCCTGAGGGTTAGTATGTACACCTCTCACTACAAAATAAGTAACCAAGACACTTTAGGAGGAGCAGAACTCACGGGGAGGTCTATCTCGTATTAGACCAAATGGCATAGCTGTAAAACAATTGACTGACATCAAACCACAGGCGGGTATGTTTGGTTTTATGACAACTTGACAGCACACATCCTGTACTATGCAGCAAATAACCAGGATTTTTCCCATCTGTAAATTAGCTCCAATTGCTGAGATCTAAAAACCAAAAACCATCACAGCCTTCAAGGCTGCAATTGTCAGGTCTCCCTTCTTCCCCACAAAAAATATTCCCTGAAGGAGATTACAAGCCAAAGGGACTTCCCAGTGACAAATAACGTGAGCTTAGTTTAGTTTCTCTACCGATCATCAAGCACTGCTGCTGTATCACTTCCACATGTGCATCGTTTCACCATTCGCCCATCAGTTTTCTGAAAGTGAATGGGATTAAAAGTCCATTGAGTATTTGCACTGCTGTTTCCTCCCCCTTTGCAGCAGAACTACAGTAACCAAAATGTGAGCAGAGTTCACCCAGGCACACACAGGCTTCCCAGCCTTGTGATGCTGACCTTCCCCGTCTCTCCCAAGCCCCTGAGGATAGTTTCGGTGGAGAAACAGGCAGCCAGTCGGAAATTTTCATTAGTATTAATGCCAACGTAGTTTCTTCCCAACTGCTCTCCAGAACTATTTTTCCACCCACGCTCCCCTGTGCATCACAAAACCCTCCAGCCGCTGGCAGCTCCAAGTGTAGCTCCACTCACTGTACATCACCCAACGCTGTACAGCTGGTCTGTTTTAATCCAGCGTCTAATTCCTGCTACCCGGGAAACACTTGCATGTGAAAAACTTCATATATAGGCACCTACTCTGCAGCAAACATAGTGGTGGTCGGCATTCAAATGAACTAATCAGTTGCAAACGGCTTAGTCAGCATCGCAGTCCTGGAGGTAATTCCCAGGAAGCAATTTTCCCAGCAGCTATATATACAAACCTGAAAAGCAGACTGGAAGACAAGGGCAGCAACACAGCGAGACAAAATTGGCTACACTGTGGCATTACCAACAAATAAAAATAAAAATCGGTGAAAGTCAAGGAACTGAGCGTTCACAGAAAGCACACGATGTGCTCACATCACGGGTGTATCCTCTCACATGTGAAAAACAGAAACTCTGACACAAACACAATCAGCATTCCCTTTTCCTCCTCTCTTTACTGATCCTAAGCTGGTTTGAACTCAGAGAAAAAATACTGCTAGGCAAGTTACTGGCTTGTCTATGGAGATACACAAACACGAACCAGATGCCGGGCAGTGCTTTCTGGAGAAAGCATCCCAGCCATCGCCCTCAGCACCCAACCCACTGCGGGAGCCAGGGTCACACGCGACGTGAAGAGGGCTCGAACAAACTTTTGTCTGAGGGCAGGGAAGGCACAGGGCATCTAAGAGGCGCTGGGGGGACAAAGGGCAATGCCAAATGCCAGCGCATCCTCCAGCAGCATCTCCACCGCTGGCCACGTTTGGAAAGCCAACGGGATGCGGATGCAGGTCATCAGTCCCTGGGCAAGCAACGCCACGGCTGCAGGACACCGCATCGCCCTTCAACACCTCCCCGCCAGCTTCCCCGGCCAAGGCAGCACAGAGCCAGCCGGCAGCCTCAGTGGAGACGGGGGAAGCCACCGACCCGCCCAAAGGAGAGGAGGCTTTCCTCTGGCCACTGAATGCGCACCGGCACACATCTGCCCACATCTGCCGGGTGGCCGGGGCCCCCTGCAGCGCAGGGCACACAGGCATGTCCCTGGGGACACAAGCACGGGGAAGGGGCACAGCTCACTTACTTTTCGTATTCGGCGTTGTCTCGATCGCAGCGCGAATCCTTGTGCTTTTGCCAGTCTTTGCCATGCTTGCAGGTGGTCAGGAGGACAACATCCTCTCCGTTATGGACGTGATATAAGGCATTCCTGGTGTCTGACCCTATCCCCGTCAGGTACCTTTTCCCCTTGAATACCAACATGTACTTCCTGAGAGGAGGGATGGTGTTAAACCTCAAAAATCCCTTCTCCCCTCCTGTCCTAGGATGATCCTTAGAAAAGAGCGGGATAGAAACGTCAAAGTTGGGTCTGAAGTTTTCAGTACTGATGCTGGCTTTGGCCAGCATAGCCTGGCCAATGTCGAACCCCACATCCTCGGTGTAGTCGGGCCAGGTGCCAGAGTATAAATTAAAAATCAGGTGGTTTCTGCCGTTGTTCCACAGGTGGAGGCTCTGCACCTTGGAGCGGAGGTTGTGCACGTACTGGGGGGAGAGCTGGTCCCGGTCCAGCGTGTCCAGGCTGAGGACGAAGAGGCAGGCCTGCCCGGGGTCCGAGGTGTAGAAGCGGGAGCCCTCGATGGCGGCCAGGACGTTCTGGTAGCTCTCGGCGATCTTCTCTCCCTTCTGCTGCGGGTACACGTAGACCTTGAAGCCGTTTTTCCGGCACTGGGCGAAGTCGAAGCAGGACTCCATGCGGCAGCGGCGCCCGCGGTA
>WEIV01006696.1:538249-557425 GCA_013390005.1 Calyptomena viridis
CGAGGCGCGGGACGGTCGGCGTCCCTCGGGACCGGGGCCTGGGCAGCGCTGGCGCGGCTCCGCGGGGCTGGCAGACGGCAAAACGATGCTGGTTAACGAGTGATCTGTAGGGAGCTGCCTAAGCATTCAACCACCCCTGCAGCTACGAGTTTGGGCTTCACCTCATCGGCTCCGTGGCGTTCGGTTCCATCGCCAGCAGCCTGTGTTCCCGGGAGAGCTCTCGGCATTCAGGCGGGTCTGTATGGTGAGCCCAGGCTGGAGGGGGTGGCAGGAGCGCAGCTGGGAGCCCAAACTTGCTCCAGCACCCCTGGCGCTGACAGGGGTGATTGCACGGTGGGTGAGCGTATGTGTTTCATTCCGTCCTGCTAGCTCAGCAAGTGATAGTGGAGGAATTAACTGGGATGGGCTTCAAGGTGCTGGCACAAGACCCTCCATATCAAGAAACTATCCCGTGTGAAAGCCTGTCCCAGCGTTCCTTCCTTGTCGCTCATATGTAGCGTTAAAAGTGTAACGGATTTGCCTTACTCTGGTTGTAAACCTGCTCTCCTGCTGCTGGATACAGAGGGGTCTTAAACCACCAGAGGGACAGAAGCCCCGTATTGGCCAAAATCTTTCACATCCCTGGGTTCTTCCATGCATATCCCGGGAATGGTCTGAGGCTCCTGTTGTGTTCTTTCCTCTTCACCCTACACTTATGCTGAGTTAAGGAGGAAAGATACAAGGTAATGTGTGAAGACTATGTGCCTCTTCAATGAAAGAGGTGAGAGCCTACTATGGAAGGGTGCATTACTGGAAGAAAATGAGCACCAATCCTGTAGTTGGAGCTAAGAGAAGACAATTCCCTTCCAAAATAATTCGATTGTAGGGAGGTCTGCTGAAGGAAGAAGTTGGGAATATTAAGAATAAAAAATCAGATTCTGGGAAGAAAGTCATATCTATGGCCAGTGTAGATTTAGGTACAGGGAATAGAAATTTTGGACAATAACTGAAGAGGGATTAAATATTCATCTCTTTGTTAACACTGTAATCCTTCTCTGAAACATTTGTCACAGCCCACATACCAGAACTGGGATGCTGTTCAGGAAAAAAAGAGGTCAGCTTCTTGAAAGGTAAACCAAGGCTGCTCACAGAGGCACCTTCTGTCAGGCACAGGAAGGTGGAATCCCATTACTGTCTGCAAATTAAGCCTCTGGGGACTGGTTTCAAACAGAAAAGGAAGGCTGTGAGCTTTACTGTCTGCGCTAAGGATGGTAGCGGTCACAAATATATGGATTTTAAGGATGGGGTGCTGGAAAGCCTGTGGTCCAAAAGTGCTGCTCTCTGCAACAGGGAAGTGTAGGAGGGAAGTGAAGGCTGTTGGATTTCCAGCTGAACTGTCCTGCACTTAAGGTACTTGGGCTGTTGCTCACTTTGCAGCACCAGTGAATACTTCAGCTTTAAAATATTTGGATCTGGAAAAAGGCAGTGAGGTTGTCATTTTAGACCACAGAGAAATAAACCTCTGCAGATCACCAATACCAAGCTTTATCCGTAGGATTCCTGAGTTGCAGTATGATGGCCTCAAAGATCTGGATCTTGTTGTGACAGACAAGACCTACTTAGGGAGGTGTCTGCATGCCTGTGACTGGATAGAGAGCAGCTATGGGGATCAGTTACCTTTTTGAAGACTTTTCTAAACCAGCCAGCCATTGCCTGCTGTTTGTAGTTTTCCTGTGTAACAGACTGAAATCAGCCTGTCTCCAGTCCATTTCATTGCTGCTGCCTGGGCCTTGTGGGCAGTGTGGCAGGAATCACACAGCTTGCCTTTGGCTCTTTGGCTGAAGAGTTATCCACAGCCTGGGCAGATGCTGGAGGCACAGTGCTGCAGAAATGGAAGCCTACCTTTTTCTGTGGTAATAAATTTGCCTGCATCTGCTATGCGGCAGGTGGATGGTGGAGCACAAACCGTGTATAATGGATATCCTGCCTGGAGAAAAGGAAGATTTGGTGGTGAAAGGGCATTTCAGTGTATCCAGTGGCAAATACAGAAGTCACAACCAGCAGGTTTGCTCTGGCCACTGCTGGCTGCTAAGGGTCTACAAGTTTGCAGGTAGCTATTGACCCTGGTTTGTTACCCTTTGCACTCTTCCAAATAATTTATTTCTTTATATGTCTGGCAGTTGTCTGGGAATCTGTCCAAGCCTTCAAATGAAAGGCCAGGAGAGGGAATTGGTTTTCTATTTCTAGCTTTGCAACTTAACACCTGCCCAATCTGTGGCAAGTCACTTGGGGCCAAATTCTTAGAAAGGTGGGTTAGTGCATACTCCTTGTTTTGGGTCTTTCTCCTGGTGTTCAGCTGCTGATTTAGATGCTTTCAAAATTTAATTCTTCAGAGTTCCTGGTTCAGCTGCCACCTAAATCTGGTGGAACCTTCCACTTTTTTTAATGTCAAAAATTTCCTGTTGCTTGGCCCATTTGGATGGAAGTTAGTTTTGATGCCATTGACTGACACACTTAGTGTTAGATGTTTCTCCATCAGGTTCAGACCTGAATGTAAAGAAGGTTCAGACCTTCTTGGATTGAAATCCGCAAAGAAACATAAGAGGAAAATGCTGTCACTCCCTCACCTGTCCCTAACCCCTTTTTTTTTTTTCTTTTTTGCTCTGGTAACTTTGTGCTTAAAGTGTTCATCCAAGTAGGAGACCTAGAATCACCCTTGTGCTTTCCAGAGGAGCATCCTCCCAGAATGGGTGGAGTGGAACTCCTTTCCTGACACTGACTTTTATAGGTACTACCTGGGACAATCATCCTATTAGATTATCCGTGTGCCTCACATTTCCAGCTGAATGAGGTTCATAATGCTTTCCTGGCTAATAGGGTTTGTCACCCTTGTCAAATGTGTCATGATCTCAGGGAAAAAAGCAGCATAAGAACACAGTGTAGCTGAGATATTTGGAAGGGCTTGTTGACAGACATGTGCAGTTAAAAACTTACTCTGTTGCTTAATTAGCTCAAACTACCATTCTTTGTGCCACAGCATGCTTTTCCGTGGTGAAGTGCAACAAGGATTTCCAGAAGAACTAAGAAAAACCTTGCAGAGCCATCAGCCTGGAGCTCCATGGTCAGCTCTGTATTTATGAGCCTGGTTTCCACAGATGCCGATGAACTGCAGATGCCACTTTGGTTTGGGTGATTATATGCAGATTGAAGAGCAAAGCTTTTAAAAGAAGTCCTCACCTGAAGGCTGGAGGAGAGGAACCAACTCCTGTATGATGTTTCCTTACCTTCTGGTCCCCAGGAGGCAAAGTCAGCGTTCTCATTTTGTTCAGTAGTTAACAAGGCAAAACTTTGGAAAGCATTTTTTGAGGCCTGCTCACCAGTCTGGAAAGATTTAAAACTGGCTTACAGACTTGTTTCTGCCTTCAAACAGCCCTTGCCCAGGGTTGTGTTGCTTTATCATAAAACAAAGAGGGGGAAAGGAGGGAAAGAACAGGCTTTCAAATAGTTGCTTGTGAAATGGTAATACTCTTTTAAAATTATTCCTCATCTTGGAGCAAATTAAAGTGGTCTTTGCTCCACAAATTAATACTAACACTATGGTTGTTTATCATGTCTTGGTAATATCACATGGGAATAAAAATATCAACTCTTATCCATTGAAATAGCAGAGATGTAACTGTTCGAGCTTTGACATTGCAACAGCTGTTTCTCATGTCCTTGGAAATAATTGGCTGTTACAGAGGCTGTTTAAATGTGAGAAAATCAGTGGGTTTATAATTAGTTTATTTTTAAGGAAAAACATAACTACCCTTTGCTAAGAAGGTGAGAGTTTCAGGTGGGATGGAGGGATAGCAGTGTAGGCACCTGGCTTGCTGTGACATTAAACAGATA
The DNA here is from genome assembly GCA_013390005.1 of Calyptomena viridis. NCBI lineage: Eukaryota > Metazoa > Chordata > Aves > Passeriformes > Eurylaimidae > Calyptomena > Calyptomena viridis. Next base: position 542,120 of record WEIV01006696.1, read on the forward strand.
GTAAAACCAGAGGCTTATAAATATTAAGATCTTAATCTCACAGCAGAGGTCTGCTGGGGGAAAGCCAGAGACAAACAAGGCTTTGCCTGAAACTCGCTGTAGGGTCGGGGCCCTGGTGTGCTGCGTTACGGAAGCAGGATGACTGTGCTGAGTGGGTCTGAATCTGAACAACTGGCTCTGACAGTAGCTTTGTGTGAGATTCATCAGAGGACTTAGCACTATGCAGCTATTTTGAGTGCATGAATTCATAAAAGTCTCTCTTTAGGTGCAACCTAATTTGGAAACACCTTAAATCCATGAACATTTAATGTGGTAGGGTTGGGAAAGCTCCCGGGCTGCCTGAATGCCTTCTCTCAGGTGTGACCAGCATTGCAGATGGCTTGGGGGTGATCAGCATCAAGATCCCCAGGTCTCACCTGGCTCTCCCTGTACAGAGCTGGTGCCCCAGTTCCCCACCTGAGTTTAACTTTTACCTTCATACCACCTGGGAAGACACTTGGTCAGCAACTGCTCTAAGGAGGGGTGTCCCTCTACGCTGTCCTGCTGGGCAGGAGGGCTAGCAAAGAGGGAATGAGCACGGGGAGAGCGGCCAGATGTTGGGCAGCATCCTGCTGTAAGCCCTGCAGAGGTGCTGTGTCATGGATTAAGTCTCCACCACCACCAGTTTTCAGAAAGATGCTTTCACTTCGTGAGCGAGTTTGTGGCCAGGAACCCGTAAGGAGGAGAAAGGGAGGCATTGAATGACTGCATGTGATGCCACTCTGTCCCCAGCATTTCATAAGGGCTTTTTAAATTAGCACTCTGCCTATTGCTTTGCCTGGCATGTCCTTGCATTTTGCTGGTTGTTCCCTCCCCTCCTGTGCTGGATGGGAAGCACGCGGGGGCTTGTGCAGCCTGTGAGGCCTCTGCGTGTAGCCAGCTGGGCTTTGGCCCCCAGCCTCACTGGGACAAAGGGTTGGCTCCAAGGGCTCCTCAGACACAAGCCACGGGGCTCTTTCCTGCAGCGTGTGTTTTCTCTGCAGGCTGCCTAATAAAAACTGTTTCACAGCAAAGGCAGCCTGGCGGAGGGAAAGCTCTTAGGCGGGTGCTATTCCCGAGAGCAGTGGCAGTCTTAGCAAAGCCTATTCATTGGTGCTTCTTTCTTTGAGGAGTAATAACTTCCAGATTTACTCCCTTTCTAACTGAGCATCTTTCCAAGTGGGTGTAGAACTATTTAAATAGCTTCTGTGGAGGTGGGATGAGAAATTGCTCTTATTCCGTAGTCTGCAATCAGCATCAAACAAGCACTTTTCTCTACTGCACACACAAACAGGCAAGTATCTGCCAGCAGCCTCAGCACTTTAGATCTGATTTTCTGCCTGCTGGTGTAAGACAGAAGGAATTCCACTACATCAAGAGAGTTTCAATAGTGTGGTTTTATTTAATTTAACTTTAAATCTTGTTAAATCTCCTTTTTTTTTTTTTTACCCCAGGGACTTCTCAGTGACTGTGTTCCAGGAGACAAACCCCTACCACAGTGCATGGGCAGTGCAGACCTGCTGCAGTCCTTGCTGCCCAGCATACCTGGGCTGTGGCATGGTTCTGCACAGCCCTTGACCTGGGTTTTGGATGGGTCAAGAAACAGCTCTGTGACCTGCTTCTTCCCAGACAAACTCATCTTGCTACACCGGAGAGAGAGGAGCTTGCCTGGCAGAGGTGGAGGCTATGAGTGTTCTTGGAGTGCTCTCTTGGGACATCTGAAGTTGGGCCCTTTGCTTTGCCTGCTCACCTGTGGAAAGACCCTCAAATCCAAGGGCTGGCAGAATACGCCCAGTGAAAGGTAAAGAGTACAAGACCCCAAACTCCCTGCTTGGATGGAGCAGGAATGTGGTGGGGAGCAAAGAGAATACAGAAGCCCCAGGTTTCTCTGGAAGCCACCAGGGAGGCTGGCTCTCCTCTGACTCTACCAAGTGGAAGTGTTGCCACTCACCCCAACAAACTCCAACAAAAGTTTGAGTCCTTGCTGTGTCAGTTCTGTAGCTGGCAATGTGTGTATTTTTGTGCATGGCTTTTTTTCCTTTTGATGCAAACATGGGTGGCAATCTGATTAGCTTATGATTCATGATTTGGCTAATGTCCCTACTTCCCCCGGTCCCCACCTGTTCAAATAACTACTGCCATAATGTAGGCTGTTAACTTGAAATAACTTTTCCAACTCCTTTGGTAAATGAGCTCTGGAAGCTGCTTTAAGTCTTGTCCAGGAACAGAAGTTGTAATAATTTAACCTAAATGCTTTTAAAACCAAGTCAACCTGATGCAAAACTTTATGTGAGCATTTAGGAAGAAACAAGTTCACTTTGAGCTGTTCTTAATCAACTAACACCGTGATCAGACATGCTGTTCTGGGAAAGCCTGGTTTCTAGCCCCTGCTGCTTGGCACTCCCTCTTGCCAAAGGCCATCCCCTCCCCAGCTCTGCCTCAGAGAAATATTGCTTTTCACCCAGTCCTGACAGCAGGAGCCAGGTGAGCAAACCCTCCCATTCGAGGAGTCAGAGCTGATCTGGAATATTGTGCCAGAGAAGAGTAAGGAGAGACTGCTCCATGCAGTTTGACTGCCAGACCTCAGGAAAGCAGAGGGAAAGCCTGCACAAGCAGCCATGGTGGACTGAGGCTGGTGACTTGAGCCAGCTCTGCTTGAGCCACATCAGCAAGGTGAGCACTGCATCTTTGTCACCTGGTCCTGTGCTCACCACTCACCATTGCAGTTAGCCCAGTCCGAGTGGGTTACAGCACTGTCTCCATATGCCCTTTGCACCAGTTCAAAAGATCAATCACTTCCCAAAAGCCTTAAATTATGTAAACTATACAGTGCAATTAAAAAAAAAAAAAGGAAATACTTGTACTGAACTCACACATTTATTCTGCTCCCCTACTGGCACAAAAACGCATCAGAAGCACAGTCTTCATGCTTACAACCCTTGGGAAGACCATTAGGCAAACCCTGATCTCCTCCAGTCCTCTTCTGGCCATGAGTTTCTCTGCAGTTCCTGCGTCGTTCCCTGCACAACCCTCAGCCGCTGGTTTGGTCCACTGTAGTGTGTTTAGCTCTTGCTTCCTCCATTGCAATGGATGTCTAACCCCTCTCCTTAAATTCACCCTTCTCTGGTGGCAGGTTGGGGTTTGCATGCACTACCCTGTGCCACAGGCATGGTGCAGAACCTCTGGGCCTCCCAAAGCCAAGCTGAAGGCAGCAGGGAGAAGAGCAGTTGTGTGACCACGCTGCTGCAGTCAGCATCCATATTTTGCACTAGGGGAGGTAGATGCTTTGCCTATGGGTAAAAGCAGTAGGTTCACCATGGAGTTCCTCTCCATAGGTGGTGTGCTGATTTTACCCCTGGCAAACAGCATTAATATAATACATCAAAGCTGGCTGCATTAATAGCAAACCAAGGGAAAGGATTTGCTATACATGCTAGCTACTTTTCAAATGCAAATGTCTGGTTTAAATCAGATTAAGACAGAAGGAAGCTTAGAGAATGCCAGTAATTAATACATGATAAAGGAATAAACATCCAGGGCATCAAAAGGTAAAATGCAATCACAAAGATGAAAGTAATCCATCTTCTCCATGAAGCCTTCTCTGCTGCATGGAGTAAGCGGGTGAGTCCCCATTCCCACTGCCATAGGTAGGTGGTGAGTGTAAATCCAGCAGGATACAGTCTTTGATCTGTGTCCATGGGTTCTCTGTGAGGGTCCCAGACCCTCCAGGGCAATTTGAGGTGTAGTCCCAATATCCTGGACTCCGACAGCATCTGCTGAGGAAATAAGAAGACTCAAGCTCAGACAGAGAGCTGGAGAATTCTTGAGGTGGGCTTGGCTGTCCTTGGCTGAGCTCAGCTCTCCAAACTCCCCAGGTTCTTTGAGCCACACTGCTGTGGAGAGAGAGCTTTTAGCAGTCACTTCTATTGACTGGCATGACCTCAGTTCCTTCACAGTGTGCACAGCTGGCTTCTCTGGCATTAAACCAGTGAGATAGGTGGTGTTTAGGATCCCCACTGAGTGCACCTCAGAAATATTTTGCCCTGGGTTCCCTGTCTCCTTTTCCACACATGAAAAGCACACCAACCTCTCCCTCTCTCCCCTTCCTCCCCCAGACCTGCACATTGAGTTACAGTTGGGGTTACAGCAGGACACATCTCGGCATCCACAAATCTTAAGAGAAAGAGGAAAGTGGTAATAGACTCTATTCCCCTTTCATATTTCTTTTAGTTCACATGGTGCTGGCATTGGACCTCAGCAGTGCCCTGTACTTCCTTCTTCAGCTAATATTGGAATAGCACTTACTCTGGCTTTGCTAAGCTCACACAGGGCACCAGACTGTATCAGGCTTTGCATATCTATGGTATTAGAGTTAAGCAGGCCCAAGTGGCCCACAGTCTGTGGATGCAGAGTAGGGGGATGAGTTTTGCTGAAGGCAGATGGACATCACTGTTAATGTTTGGAAGCTAGTGCTCTCCAGTGTGCTCAGAGGTGAGCTGCAACAGAGAAGCCCATGGCTGCTGGTTTCACTGACTGGTCTGTGTACCAGTCCCTGGATTTGGAGGGTACTTATCAAGTGGTTCATTTTTGGCCCTAGTTACCAGAAAAGAAACAGAAGTCTCTTCCCAGGCCTCTTAGGAGTTGTGTTGCTGACTTAAAGGCTTGCAAAGTCTCCCCAAATCAAAACACAAGGCTTAAAAGTCAAATCATGAAATCACAGAAGGGTTTAGTTTGGAAGAGACCTTCAACGAGTATTTAATCCAACCCTGTGCTGTGGGCAGGGGCATCTTGCACTAGGTCAAATTGCTCAAAAGCTCAAAGCCCCATCCAAACTCACCTTAAACATTTCCAGGGATGGGGCATCCACAACTCTGGGCAGTCACTTTCATTGTCACTCCACCCTCATAGTACAGAATTTCTACTTAATATCTGTATTGGGTTTGCATGGTAAGACTCTGTTAGTGGTAGGGCTATAGAAGTGGCCTCTCTGAGAAGGTGCTGGAAACTCTCCTGTGTCTGGCAGAGCCAATGCCAGACAACTCCAGGATGGACCCAACGCTGGCCAAGGCTGAGCCCATGAGTCGTGTTATAGCCCATCACACCTCTGTGACAACATATTTTAGAAGAGAAACGAAACAGTTATTGCACCGAAGTAATTACAGTCAGAGAAGAGAGAAGTGAGAATATGTGAGAGAAACAGCCCTGCAGACACCAAGGTCAGTGAGGAAGGAGAGGGAGGAGGTGCTCCAGCTACCAGGGCAGAGATTCCCCTGCAGCCCATGGTGCAGACCATGGTGAGGCAGCTGTGCCCCTGCAGCCCATGGGGGTGCAGAGATACACCTGCAGTTTTTGGAGAACACCATGCCAGAGCAGGTGGATGCCCAAAGAAGGCTGTGATTCCATGGGAAGACTGCACTGAAGCAGGCTTCTGGCAGGACCTGTGGCCCCATGGAGAGATGAGTCCATGCTGGAGAAGGTTTGCTGGTAGGACTTGTGACCCTGAGGGGGACCCACAGTGGAACAGCCTGTCCCTGAAGGACTGACCCCTGTGGAAGAAACCTATGTTTGGAGCAGATTGTGGAGAACTGAAGGCTGTGAGAAAGGCTCACAGAGAAGCTGATGGAGGACTGTCTCTCATGGGAGGAACTCCATGCTGGAGCAGGGGAAGAACTCTCCCTGAAGAGGAAGGAGCAGCAGAAACAATATTTGATGAACTGACCACAACCTCCATTTCCCGTTTCCCTGCACCACTGGAGAGGAGGAGGTAGATAATCAGGAACAAAGTTAAGCCTGGGAAGGAGGGAGATGTGGGGGAAAGTTTTTTAAGATTTGATTTACTTCCCATTATCCTGCTCTGATTTTGATTGGCAATAAATTCAACTAATTTCCCCAAGCTGAGTCTGTTTTGCCCATGACAGTAATTGCTGAACAACCTTTCCCTGTTCTTGTTGCACAGAATCACAGAATATGCCAAGTTAGAAGGAATCCACAAGGATCATCGACTCCAGCTCCTGACCCTGCACAGGACCATCCCCAAGAGTCACACCATGTGCCCAAGAGTATCATCCCAACACTTCTTGAACTCTGTCAGGCTTGGTGCTGTGGCCACTTCCCTGGGGAGCCTCTTCCAGCACCCAACCACCCTCTGGGTGAAGAACCTTTTTCTAATATCTTCAGGCCATTCCCTCGGGTCCTGTCACCACAGGGAAGAGATCAGTGCCTGCCCCTCCTCTTCCCCTCACAAGGAAGTTGTAACTGCAATGAGGTCTCCTCTCAGTCTCCTCTATTGCAGGCTGAACAGACCAAGTGATCTCAGCCACTCCTCATATGGCTTCCCCTCAAGGCCCTTCACTGTCTTTGTTGCCCTCCCTTGGACACTCTCCAATAGCTTAATGTTATATTGCAGTGCCCAAAACTGCCACAATATTGAAGGTGAAGCTGCACCAGTGCAGAGCAGAGCAGGACAATCACCTCTCTCGACTGGCTGGTGGTGCTTTGCCTGATGAAACTCAAAAGCCTTTAATTTTACTTTCTCTCCCCTATCCAGCTGAGAAGACTGACAGTGACTTTGATGGGCATCTGACATCCAGCCCAGGTCAAATCCCTTCACACCTAATCTAAATCTACCAGTTTTTCCATTACCCCTTCTTCTGTCACTACAGACCCTGGCAACCTCCCACTCAAGCAGGTTCATCTACAGATGATAAAATAAGAGAGATGCAGTCAATGCCAGTGGTGGTTGGGCTCTTTACCACAGGTAACGACACAAATTCAGCCAACCCTCACTGGCTGATACTCTCCCACTCAACCATTGGGATCAATCAGAGGGACTGATTGATCAATCAACCAGTCCTCCTCCAGCCCTTCCTCAGTGCAGAGGACCCTGGCAAGTATGCAAATCCAGATGTGATGGTACCATCTCTACTCTCTGGGTTGTATGAAGAGGAGAGGACAGTGCCATCAGCAGCACTGATGTAACATCACACAGAGTTTGCTTTCTCCCAGCAACTCTGTCCTGTGGAGGCCAGCGAAGCAGGCAGTAATGCATGCAGTCGGCAGTTATCCTTTGAAAGACAAGCTGGGCCAGCAGAGATGACAGTCCACTGGATTTCTGAGCAAGGAGAATGTATTTACTCAACCAGTGGTTATTTAGGCTTGACCATACCCCTGTTGACAATATCGAAGCCTTCTGGCAGATTGCAGATGTCAGCATGAACTCTGATCTTTGGCTGCTGCCCAGAGAAAATTATTAATCACTTTGACAAGCACTGTCCTAAGCAAGTCTAAACAAGTAGTGCTCCAGCACCAGCATTACAGGTGTATCAAAGCTGTGAAAGGTCTGAATTTCCATCTTGGCCTTTAGACCTCAATGGTTTGATCTGACTAATGAATGTAATCACTGTGACCAAATATTGTAGAAATGCTTACCAGTCTAGGTCAAAGAGATGTCTGAGATGGAAATTACCCAGGGTTGGTGCTGAAGCAAACACCATTTCTAATACCTGCATATATTTATAGTTTTAAGAACCAGGAGAGGTATAGGTGATTACTACACCAAAAAGTGTAGGTGGTTACCACGTGCTGGAGTACATTACATGCAAACATTTGCCTCTGTATGTGCAGGAGAAAATGATCTTTTCAGATATATTGCCATTTTGCCTTAGATTTCAACAGGACTAAAATCCTCCTTTGACAATTCCCACCAGCGTCTGGGCTGCTGTAAGGAGCAACCAGTCCCACTCCCTGCTGGCCTTGTCATTGAAGCTCTTGTGATTTCACAAGAGATCCTGGCCTTAAACCCAGCATTTATCAATTCTAAAACTGTTAAGAAAGTAGGGCTTTCTTTAGTGGGAAAAGAAACCTGCAGATTCTGGTGGATTTGGGGATCCAACTCCACAAGCAATGAACTTTTCCTGTGTTTTTCCTGTAGATTTCATGACTAGAGGGAACAACCTGAGTTTCACAACAGGCAAAGGTGATATTTGCAGTTATTTACTTTAGTGCCACATCTCCCAGCAACTTCAACTAGAAAGAGTTTTGTCCTTGCTGTCTTTCATTGGCAGGGGGTTTGTTCCCACAGTCAAGTCAATAACCTTCCTGTTCACCTCTGTCCCCATGGTGTGTTGTTGGGCAGCACCCTTGCTTTGCTCCCTCTCATAAACAACTGCTTGCTTTGAGTTGATTTCTGCCCTAAACAATATTTCTTCTTGTAACTTAATCTTTATTTATTGCCTAAAATTCCAGATTAAATGCCATCTCCTAGCAACTGATATATTTTTGTCCCTAGTCTGCTAACTTTCAGTGTTTGGATATTGCTCTCCTTTCATTTTGGTGTCTCAGACAGAAACCACTAGTTTCCAGATACCTAGTGGTATATAAATTCGTTCATTAAATTTTTAAACAGTTGAGTCAGTTAAACAGCTAACTTTATATCTACCTATTTGTTGACTTGATAGAAGTGCTCCAAATGAAAAAAAGTACACGGGGTAATCTTCCTGTTTGGTGCATCCTTAGAAAGGGGTGACACAGGGTGGGACCTGCCTTGACAGGAGTGCCTCACCTGAGATGTTTTGGGATGAGACTCCTTTTTTCTACTGTGCACACCCTCCACATGTTAAAGAAACATTGAAAAATGAAGTTACTACCTCTGCAGATGAACCATGTGTGTCCTCCCAATGAGCCATGGCAAAAGCCCATGTTGGGTTTCCAGAGGAATTATGCCCACAGTGAACCTTACATGGATCCCACATTAAAAATGAGCCTTTTTTTTTTTTTTTGGCTGTTCAGCTCAGATTCTGCAGCGTGAGTTTTAAACATGTGGAGAGGCATTTGCTGCTTTTATCTTTGTTGGTAGCATGGCAAAAACTCAGCATACGGCAAAGAAGGGCTTGTGCATCAAACCCAGTATCTCATTGGAAATTTGTAAAATTTCTAGGGACTTGTCTATGACCTTGGCTTCAAGAAGCATTAGTGAGTAGTTTTCATCTGCAGTTTATTAATCTTAGTAAATTATGTTCTCTTTCTGACCCTCCTCTGACGGTCAGCAGAGAGAAACGGCAGCTTTTAGGGTGTGCTTCAGCATTGCAGCTGCCTGTTTTAGACTGGGATGGAGAATCCCCAAGTGGAGCCCATAGACAGACATTGCAGAAGTTTACTGCTGGTCAGGTGGATCCCACTAAAACAGCAGGGCAGAATCCATCCTTAAACTCATTTCCTTGTTGTGTCATTCTTCTATTTATGCAAACTTGACTTAGCTTTTTCCTGTTTGCAATGGTTATAAATGGAATTTACGTGTAATAAAAGATGCTGTCCACAAGCATAAAAGGACAACTGATAATTCATGACTTTTATTTCTGTAACTTCTCACTTCCAGAATACCTATTTGACAAACTGTGAGTCATATACGTTGACTTGAATAGATATACTTAGCTTTGATTTGTACAGTGAGATGTAAATAATCACTGAATTAAGTAAAAAATTTCTCTGTGAATTACTGCCTTCCTTCTCTCCCTTTCTCCCAGATTTCCTTCTGCTTTAACTCACCAGTGTTCCAAGCCATCACCTGACAACTTGAAAACATACCATTCACCTCCTGCAGCAGCAGCATTTCATTCAGGACCACTGGCAGATATGAGGATGAAGCTGCCCATGACTTCCCTCAAAAGCAACATGGTATCAAGACGAATTACAAGCAATGGGGCATTTAATTTTACATCTCTGCTAAAAAACATACTTCCCGCTCCAGGCTTCAACTGTGCTGGCTCAGGCAGCAACATTCTTTAGTATCACTTTGTTTTCCTGCAGAAGCCTCTGCAAGGTACTGGCCGAAGCTCTGCTTTTGACAGATGAGCCTCAAAGGGCAGATTTGCATCCTGCTAACTCTAAAATCATAAAATATCTGTGTGAGGAAGGTGTAAGTGGGCTCCTGACAGCTGAGTGCAGCCACAGATAGCTGTGATCACCTGATGAAAACATGAATTCTGTCGGATCTTGCTGAGCTGGTTGGGCCTTGCCTGCTACATGTGATGGTCTCATTAACACCTACTGACAGATGTTTTCCTCTTGGTTTGGCCAGAGGTACCTGCATGTCAATAGGCAGCGCTGAGCAGAGATGTGTGTCAGCTTTTGGCAATTTTATGCACTTCGGCTCCAGAAGGATTAGACTCTGCTGTAACACAAAGTAAGGTAACCTCGTGCAGTTGTGTAGAGTGGTATTAGGTTAAAAAAATCTGCACATTGAGGCTTTGTAAAAGTGGATGTTTGTCAGTTTCCATAGAGCAGAAACGGTGAAGGGAGAAGATTGCTTCTCCTTACTTACCTGTCACCCCAGACAGAGCACCGCTCACACACAGAAGGCAAGAAGCTCTTCTCTAAAAAGCAGTCTGGGATGAGCTTATCTGTGGTCTGACTTTTCCTCCTGCACAGCCTGCTCTCCTGCTGTGGCACCTCCTGTCCCTTGCCTCGGCTCACCTTGTTCACAGATCCACATTGCTGGTCTCCTGCACTCAAGTTTATCAAGCTGGGTTCTTTTAGAAGGATGAAGAGCATTAAAATACAGGCTTTTTCTGGATGCAAACTGTACCACACTGTTGTGTGTCTTAGAGTGAGACACAGGCATTTAATAATTCACATGCATTATTTATCCCTGCACAAGAATCAGGTCTGTCATTGATACACTGTATTTGGTTTGTGGGGCAAGGCTTTGTTAGTATGGGCAATACAGAGGTGGCTTCTGTGAGAAGCTGGCAGAAACTTCCCCCATGTCTGACAGAGCTAACGCCAACCAGGTCTGAGATGGACCTGACACTGGCCAAGGCTGAGCCAACAGCCTCAGTGGTAGCACCTCTGGGATAATTTACTCAAGAAGGGGAAAAAAACCTGTTCAGAAAGGTTTCCACAGCAGTGGAAAGAGGACTGAAAATATGTGTCACTTCTGCAGACAGCAAGGTCAGGGAAGGAGGGGGAGGACATGGTCCAGGCACCAGAGCAGAGGTTCTGCCGCAGGCTGTGGTGCAGACCATGGTGAGGCAGCTGTGCCCCTGCAGCCCATGGAGGTCCACAGTAAAGCAGAAATCCACCTGCAGCCCATGAAGGAGCCCTCGTCGAAGTAAATGGATGCCCAAAGGAGGCCGGGACCCTGTGGGAAGCCTGTGCCACAGTAGGGTCCTGTCAGGACCTGCAGACCCATGGAGAGAAGAGCCCACCCTGGAGCAGGTTTGATGGCAGGACTTGTGACCCCGTGAGGGACCCACGTGGGAGCAGCTTGTGCCTGATGGACTGTGCCCCATGGAAGGGGCCCATGCTGGAGCAGTTCATCAAGCACTGCAGCCCGTGGGAAGGACTCATTTGGAGAAGTTCATGGGAGAACTGTCTCCAGCAAGAGGGACCCCACGCTAGAGCAGTGATGAGCCCCTCTCCTGAGGAGGAAGGAGTGGCAGAGACAGTGTGTGATGAAATGACCACAGCTCTCATTCCCATTCCCCTGATGGGTGCAAATGCTCCCAGAATATTTTGATTTAGCAGCACTAATGTGAATTAGGGTCCCTACCCATGCACTGGTGCTACACCACATGAGACTTGTTCAGGAAAAAAGAAGGGAATAAAAAAAAGGTAGCAAAGTGGACCATAAGAGGCAGGAATGAACTGATACCAAATGCAATGAAGAGGCAGAGGTAGGGACCAGGCTGTGAGGAACAGGAGATGTGTTGGTGGAAAGGCAAAAGGGAAAGCCAGCAAAGAGACCTAGGAATGGCAAATGATTTCTGTAGCAGCAATTTGAAAGGACATGTGCCAGGAAAGATTCATCTTGTCAAGGGTGGAAGGAAGGATGTTGCGGTGAGACGTGAAATGATGTGAAGTTTAGCCATGTGTACAGAAAGGAAGGCTGTGTCTTGGCTATGGTATGAAGGAAGAGTCTGGGAGGTTTCAGCATGGCCTGGAAGTAATTGAGGCATGCCCTGTGGCCTCTGTTATGCACAAGGTCAGACTAGATATTCACAGTAGTCCCTTCTGAGTTTAGTATCTATAAATCTGTGAAATAGAAGCTTTAAACCACGATAAAGGGCTAAATCCTTGGAGCATCACATTAAAAGCCCAGAGTATTCTGAGATATTTGCTTTAAGACTGGGATTTGGGGTATAGGAAATCTATGTCAGGATTTTTTTTTTATTATTTTTTAGCTTTATTTCATCTACCTGGTTTTACAGGCAGAGTATATTAAAAAACCTCTAATAAAATATTTAAAGCCCTCTAAATATCCCTAAAAGAGTCTTTTCATAACATGTGTTGCATAAACAGGCAGGATGCTGCTGGGATGTGATATACAGATGTCATCACTTTGATAGTTTCATAGATTTCACAGCCAGAAGGCACCACCATGGTGATTTCCTCTGCCCTCCTGCATAATGCAGACCATGGAGTTTTGCCCAGCAATTCCCACACCGATACATGAGCTACATCATGTAGAAAGACATTCATGCTTAATTTAAATATCTTTTGAGGTGATGGAGAACCTACCATATCCCATGTCAGCTCCTCCAGTGGTTAATTACAAGGCCATTAAAGAGAAGAATGTGCCTCACTTTCAACTTGACTTTTTTTAGCTCCAGTCTTCCTGGTTTTTATGCCTTTGTCTGCTAGGTAAAGTAATCTCTGATACTGTATTCTTCCTCCATGTATAGATACTTATAGATCAATTCATCTCTTGTACTACTCTTTGATAATATAAATGGATTGTTTGTGCTCCTTTGGGTCATTGTAAGATTTACTTTCAATGAGTCTTACAGTTTCTCCCAACCTTCCTCAGTTTTACAACACGATTTTTAAGTGTTGACGGCTGAACTGGGTTGGTTTTGTCTCATCAATGTCATGTATAGAACTAATAAGTTTCCCCTACCATTCAATATTCCCATATATTTTATCCCAGGGTCATATTAGCCCCTTTAACAACCTTTAAAAGGTCATATTAGTTCCTTTTACATGTGGAACTTGTATTCAGTTGTATTTCTATTGTGACTTCTTAGGTAAACAGCCAAGAACAGCTTCGTGAATATTCCCTCTATAAAAACTCCCATGGGATCACTCTTCATTTGCAACTCCTCTTCCGAGACCTGGCATTTAACTGCCTCGTAATCCTTTTTAAAAGTGCCATATTGATTTTTACAGTGCTACCATTCAGAACAAAATGAACGGCAGATCACAAACCCCACCATTGCTCTGATCTTCCCAAATACCTATTTCCATGGAGGTGCATGTCCATAGTTTCTGGTTCACTACGTTGTAGCCCAGGCAGCTCTGTGCCTTGGCTGGGCTGGCAGCGAGTGAGTGTGCAGCCACCCCAGCTCCTGCTTCTGATGGAGGTCTGCTGCTGCTTCCAATATATAATAGGAAGCACAGGGAATGGGAGCAAAAGCATCAGCCATGAGCTCCAAAACATCTAGAGAGAGTGAAACTGATTTGCAGTTAATGCTTTGAGAGATGACAGAACTGTTACTTGTGTGCTTAGACACCAATGCTTCTTGACAGCTTTCAGAGAATTGTCTCTTTTTGAGACAATATCCTGCACTCAGGGGGTCCCAAAATGGCCCGTGGAAAAGTATCAACCTGAAAATCCTTTATAAATGCCCTGCTGCTAGTGCTTGAAACCACGCTGCTTTTAGAGTGGTTTTAATTTAATGCAGGGGTGACCTAAGAGAAATGCTGAAGGCTGAGGGTGGTCCTTGGTCCACGTGTTTGGACAATATTCCAGACAATCTTGGTTTTCCTGTTGGTTGCCAAGTCCCTCATGGGATTAGAACACTGTCCAAAAATCGGTATTTTGGGATTAAGAGGCAGCTTGTTATGGGACTGTAACACAGAGAAAGAGGGGAAGCATGAAGAAAGCCTGATTTCCTCTGTCTGATACTGTACAAGTCAGGGAACTGGAGGAGGGCAGAAGAGATATTGCCTCAGGGTGAAACAAGCAGCTGTTGTCTCCAGGTGGAATTAGGCAGTGGGAACCCTGGTTCCTGCAATTTCTCATGTTTCTGACTAAGTTTTACCTGCCAAGAATTGCCTAAACCAGGAGGAGTCTTGGACATGAGGGACATGTACAAAACCAGTTAGCATAACAGTATCCTTCATGCTCTGAGTTAAAACTTAAACAGAGGCAGAAATAACTCTGCAATGTCCCCAAAGTACAAAAATTTCTTGCTGTAATTACAACAGGCAGGGGCTTGTCTGGGTTTCCTGCATATTGGGAGTGTTTTCATTGTACAAATGCTTGCAGCTGCACTTTTCACGTGGGGCAACTCTTGCAGCTAAATAAAATTGTTAAAATGAGTTAATCAGCATAGTACAATGGTTCCCAGTATTTTCCATAAAACAATTTACCTCCCACGTAGTCTGCATCTCTGTCCCATTTTGCAGCACAGAGGAGAGTCAAAGCGCCCCTCGGGCTGAGCATCCGGCACTCAGCACCAACCACACTCTCCCGTCTCGCCTGGAAAGTGCCAGAGCAGAGTGTTCAAGCTGAGACTTATGATGTGCCCTAAAGTGCTTCACTTCTCTGCAGTAAAACTCCTCAGAGAAGGAAAAGCAGTTTTCCTAATCTGCCTAGAGCTGTTGGTGGAGGCCAGAGGTGGCCAAGCACACCCCGTCAGCCTGCCCTCTGTAATGGATGGCTGAAGCTCTCGAGGCTTCAGCCAACTGGCTATAAAATGTTGTCTCTCTTCAGCTCATAATTGGGCTCAATATAATTTTTTGTTTGTTTGTTTTAACGCCTTCATTCCAAGGCTTTTCTCCACCTAGCCCTAATACCCTGATGGTGCCTAGTAAAGACCAGATGAAAGCCGGGATGTTGGAGATGGGCTGACCTTGGTCCTGAAGGGTCCCACCTGTTTTGTGTTCTTAAGTCTCACTAACTGCTGCTGTCACTGTACAGCACAGGAATTGGGCTCTTACAAAGTGTGGTGATTTTAGATGAGAAGCCCAGTCTCTGCTGTCACCCTGTGCTCTGGCTCTGCATCTGGACTGGCCATGGCAGAGACATGTCCCAGTTTCTCAGCTTTTACTAACTTGAATGAGTCTGGACTTAGAGATACAGAAGAGCAGGTATCTGCCTCAAAGAGGTCGAAAAAGAAGAGCTAAATTCACAGAATCACAGAATATCCCAAGTTAGAAGGGACCCACAAGGGACCACAAGGACCCACAAGGATCATTGAGTCCAACTCCTGGCCCTGCACAGGACCATCCCCAGGAGTCACACCATGTGCCTGAGAATATCATCCAAACACTTGTTGAATTCTGTCA
>WEIV01006696.1:558512-622151 GCA_013390005.1 Calyptomena viridis
GTTGAATATGCATGAAAGAATTATGTAACCCAATACATATGGAACACCTTTGTAAATGAAAATGTGGTTCAGGCTGGGGTAAGTTACACAAGTCTTTGGAGAATTATCTCCCTTGTGTCCAGCGCTGTTTACATACCCACTTCATAATAATCAAAAGTTACGGAGTTTTATTTATTCCGTATCATTTCAGTACCAGCACCACAGCCTCACTCCAGTGCCATGCAAGCATCTGCTGGTATCGAAACCCAGCTATCTACCATTTTGTGACAGTGCTGACTCTCCAACTATTCCTGCCAGGTTTTCCAGGTGTGGGGGAGGCAAACCACGTGGAAGGGTGGCCATCTTATCTCTGTCCTGTGGCCTTGTGTTTTTTCCAGGTGGCAGAAGGCGGCTGGCAACTCAGTTTGGTCCAGCAGGCAGGGCTTGGAAGATTGTCCTCATCAGTTGGTTTGACTCAGTTTTATCAGTATTGTTATTCGCATTCTTCTTGGTAAAGAGTTATTTTTTTTACTTACATCTGGATGTATTTAGTCTGTCTCTCTCTCTGTGTATTGGAGAATCCAAGGGAGGAGATTTCTGTCCAAGGTCTCCGCCCCTTCAAATTGTCTCAAATTGAGACAATGAATATCCAGGGTTCCCCATGCCAGGTGCAGAATCTGGCACTTTCCCTTGTTGAACTTGAAATGTAAAGTAATGATAATTAACAAAGTAACTCTTTGCTTCCCATTCAAGTCTCACCCGCAGGAAAATAGAACTGAGAAAGAGATTTTGGTAGACAACAGGTCCATCCTCCTGCCCTAGCACACGGTCAGGATTACTGAGGGATGTTTGTTGAAGCTGTTCTCCATCTCTTTAAGTAGTTACTACTGCTTCATCATCCCTGTTTCTAGAAAGCTTTTCCCAGTGTCCAGTGTGCATTCTTGCTGCCACTTCAGCCTGTCACTGCAACACTGATGTGGAGATGAGGTTAATCCCCATGTTGCCCTAAAACAAATGCATAGCAATCTGTCCTCCTAAGCCCAGTGCCCTGGTGCCATTTACTTAAAACTCTTTTACTTGGCAGTGTGTCTCACGCACAGTAATTCAATGTATTTCCTATGTGATGCTAATAACAGTAGAAGGCAAGAAATCGTCAGGTGAAGAAAAGCAAGAAGGCAATGACAAGGCATTGACATAAATGAGACAAAGGAGTGCATGAAAGAGGAAAAGACCTCAGACAAACTGAGGCCAGGATGATATGATACCTCACCCATGAAAGTGTCATGCCATGCACCAAGACTGATAGATCAGTGCCTGGGTGCAGTGAGAGGGGAATGTCAAATAAGCATGAGCTGTGGATGGCATCTTCTTGTCTCCCAAATAAGGTGTCTCTTTTGCACTAATGTGCCTGGTCTGTTCAAATCAATCCAACTTGCAACACAATCTTCTTGGAAGACTTACAGTTCCTCTGTTGAGTTTCAAGGTTTAACAGTGACATGTAAAAGTAGTTCCAGTTTTACAGATAAGGAGGTGGGACATGAAGAGACAATGCGAGGGAACTTGTTTGACCACATACAACAGGTCAGCAGTGGGATTGTGAATATCACTTGTGTTTCTAGCACTTCTTTCACTGGGCATCACTATGAACTAAGGACATGTGTTCACATCAGAAAGCTTTGCTCAAATGAGCACAAATCTACTCAGCCAACATGTTCTTAGTTCAGGAATCCAAGTTTTGGACATGGACCTGGCATTGGAGCCCAAGGGTCAAAGTAGCATGAACTGGGCCTGTAACCCACAACAGCTGCTCAGGGTGAGGAGAGCTTTGATGGACCCATGGGATGTGTATGGGTATAACACAAGGTCATGGTAGCTGCATCAAGGACTAGTCACTGGAAGGAAAACAACCAGACAAAAGAAACTGCACAACTGGCTGCTCCTCTGATGACTTCTGAGCAACAAACTGGGAATAGGGAAACTGCAATATCATCACTGAGATTTGTAATGCAAAACTCAAGCAAGCATACATGGAAACTCCTTGTCCATGGCTTCAGTAACTATTTTCTTTGTCTCCAGGGAGTAGGAATATTGCATGATCATGGCAGCTGCTGTTTCATTATATAGCAGATCTGATTTGGGTGGTGCATTGTTTATAATGGAAATAATCTTAGTGTGCAGCACCCAGAGGTGCAATAATAATATGGCACCACTGTAATCCCTATGGAGACCCCAATGGTGAAAAGGGTATGTGACACAGCAACTTTTTCTTTACTTGTGTGATTGTTCTACTTTCTCTCAGCGTGAGAAGTAACGTGCACAAATCTGATAAAAAACAGATCTTTCCCTGCTAATATATTCTTCTCACTGACAAAGTTTATGGAGTAGAAAGCTTTTTAAAGATATAAACAGAATTAAGTAAATTGCAGCCCCATGAAAATAAAAAACAGGATTTATGATTTTTTTAGATGACAATTTATCTTGATTTTGTCAGTTATAGCACACACTATATAATTTTGTTCTATTATTTTGTATTAAGCCCAGTATTTTGTGTTTGACCAAAACATGTCATCAGTCTCTGCCTTACAAATGTGAGAACATTCAGAAGTATGTCTGAAAAGAAAAAACCCACATATATGGAGAGCACAGTAACATGCTGGAATTTCAACATTTCAGCATTTTCCCAAAAACTACATAATCCACTAACTTTTAAATTATTCACATGCCATAAATGCTAAGAATAAGTGGGGGTGGGTGGGATGTGAGTGAAATGCCTCACACCACGAACAGTCCAGTACCTGCTCCTTGGGCAGTTTGGTCCCCTTAGAGGGTGCTTCACTGCTGACAAGGGCATTCCCCAAGTCTTGAGAAATACAGGCAGTGAGAGGAAGATTCTTCCTCACCGTGTGCAGTGTCTGGTTGCTGTTGCATTGCACTAAATCCCGGCTGAATCAGGCAAGATCAATAGAATTGGTCTGGATTTACACTCAAACCCTGCCCAGAAGAGCAGATCCCTCTGCTTGGTTAATATCTGCTGTAACATGTGGGATGTGCTGCATTTAGGTAACACCTGCACCCTGCACAGCAAACCACTGCACAGACCCAAGGACCACAGCTGGGGAAGGAGACTTGCCAGGCAAAAACCTCTGCCCATGTTCAGGTACTGGAAACCACGTGAATGAGTGGTCAGACTGTCAGGTGAGAGTTGTTACTGGTAAAAACCTCTGTTTTGTTTTTTTTCCCCCCTCTTGTTCATGAACTGGATCAAGCCCTCACTTTGTTTAAATCAAACAAAATACTTTTACTGTATAATAAAAATTCCATGTTTTAATACATCGCCATGCACAAATGAAGTCAAACAATGCAGAGTACAAAATTGTCAAATATACAAAATGATAAAGCAGATACCCAAAGCTTCCAGAGATCCTGCCCAAAGATACCAAAAACTTGATATTGATTTTAATTTTATTGTTTAAAAGAATTCCTCCCTCCCACCCAGGTTTTATTTTTTGTTGATTTTTGAAAACAGAAGGAATTAAAGACTAAATATAAAAACTGTAAGGTAGATTAACAGTGATGGCCACTTCATATACTAAAAATTAGATTGCATGATAATTTCTGTTTTGGGAAAAAGCACTGCTGTGCAGGTGAACACCTTGGACGCCTGGGGAAACGCAGTGTACATCAAACAAAAAGGCACACTTTTGTCTCATGCCACCTCATTTGGCTCCATCATTACAAAGTCCATCCACAGATGTACTGGGAATAACAGTGTGTCACTTTTAAACCATTAAACCATTTAAAACCATTTAAAACCAAGAGTGCTGGCATCTTCCCAGATTATCAACCAAGTTAACATTAAAAGGAGATCACTGGCTTAGAATAATTCCTTAGTGAATGCAAACCAGAACTGACTCCAAAGGCAGCAGGACCAGATACAACCTGCCAGCTTCAGAAGACTGTTTTGACCAGACAGCACAGTCATGGGCAGTCAGCCTTCTGCATCCAGCTGTCCTGCATCAGGTGACCAGGTCTCCCAGGACCTCGATCCCAGCCTCCCTCTCGCTCCCTGCAGCTCATGTCCATCACGAGCAGCCAACGCTGATGCTGCAGCACAGCCTGGCATCTGGTTCTGTCCATGGGCTACTCATTTGAGGGCAACCTTTGGAGACAACTCAGGTGTGGCTGCAATTACAGCTGTCAGTTACTTGCTTTCATCAGGGTCACATTCAAACAACCTTAAATTCAACTCTCCAAAACAGAGTAAACCAAATTTATAACTCCATTTGCTGGTTTGTGATGTGCAGCCAGGCAGGCATTCCTCCCATCTTATCCCCACTAGTGAAAAAGAAGTAATAATTGAGGGGTAGGTCCAGATAGCTGCAAAGCTGAAACCAAAGCCCAGCACATCCCAAAGCATGGCCCTACCACTTTCAGATTCTGCAGTAACTGTGAGAAATTTAAAAATATGCCTTTTCAGCCTTGCCAAGTAGTCCAGCAGCTCAGTACAAAGCAAAGGATTCTTCTCCTCAGAGCATGCAGCCTCTCTGGGGAAATGCTGGTCATATCCATTGCCTGAGTATTGTCCAGTTCTGCCAGGTAATGTCTCCTGCAATGACTGCAAGAGAGCCCTCAGCATGGAACAGGACATGGCTGAGCATGCAGGTTAGCTCAGCATGGCCCCATTCCTCCCTTCTGTCAGCAGTGCTGGATTCAGGAAAAAAGGCTGAGATGCTTTGCATGGGCCAGAAGCTCCTGTCCCTCTGTGCTTTCTTTTGTCCCTTAATTTCTTTTCTATTTTTCTCAGAAGAAGCACAGAGAAGAAGCCTCTTGCATGCAAGGGATGCAGAAGAAGTGCTAAAAGGACTCAAAACATTTCTTTATTTAGCTGGTCTTGAGACTTAAGCCTGGCTCAGTAAGGAAAATCTCTATCTAGATGTAAAACCTTGCTCTCAATATTGAAACAAACACAACCAGTCAAGTCCCCTAGGCATCTGATGGGACAAATTGTTGGGTTTTTTCTCCCCTGCACAGCTTATTGCTTACATGCCATTTTGCTGCAATACCAATGTCCCTGCTTAAAAAAAAAACACAACACACTGTTTTGCTATTTAATTTAGTGAATTATGATATTAAATAGATAAATTCAAGGCAAGTTACTTAATAGAAGGAATGTGATTAGAGATGTAACAACAGCTCCAGAGGATTTTTTTCTTCTGAAAAACTATTTAGATATATTTGGAATTAGTATCAGAGAGGAGCTTTTCATCTCATTCTCAGACTAAGCCTGGCTGTGTTATAATAATGCTGGCAATCCTACTCTTATTGCAGAAGCAGACACTGTACAGTCATGTGCAAGTTCAGCTTCTTTTCCACCCAGCCGGACCACAGCCGTGCCTGCTATGGAATGCTCTCCTCCAGAGCTGTGTGGTGTCTCAGCAGCGTGAGGACACTCGTAAGACATCACACAGCAAAGCCAGTGACTCCCCAGAATTTATCTGACAGGCAGCAAGTATGTACCAATGTTCTTTAAACACTAAATCTAGCCCAAACTCATTTTCTTAGGATTTCACACTGGATTAGCGCAAGAATCCCCAAAGATCTTTATCTTCTTAGCTACAGCCATAGCTCCTTCATGTTTTAGCTTCTTGATGTTGATTCAATACCAATCTGCAGTAAGTATTGCTTTTATAGTTTCTCTTGTTTGTGTGAACTGTTTACTCTTCAGATCCCTTTTCGAGCTGTTCCCTACCACTCGATGGAGCACATGGAATGTGGCTCCAGAGGTTCACACTTGACTCACACCTATCAACAGTGGTTTTGTGAAAGCTGAATCAGACACCGAGTAGTCCTCTGCTTATTTCTACAGTACAACTTCAAACCAGCCAATGGCAATAGGGCCCAAGCTTGCAAAAAACCACTGCTGGGAGCAGCTGTCATTACTCTGGGTAATCCCACTGATGTAATTTAACTTCCAGGGCTTTATTAACCAGCTCCAATGGGGCTCATCATGACACCAGAACAGTTTGCTGTCTTTGAAGCAAGGAACTGTGTACCATGCTCAGCTGCACAGTGATACAATAGCTCTCTCAATCAGCACTGTAGCATCTCTGCCAGTTGTTGAATGCAGGAAAATCTGTTCCTTGCCAGCAAGATCTTACCTCCTAAAGAGGCAAACCCACAGATGTTATTGCTTCCTCAGACTACACGTCCACACGGCCCCACCATTTATGTGCAGGATTTTGTCCCAGGCCACTATTAATGAAAGGCAACAGACTTTCTCAGTATGTCCAAGGGTTTTGTTGTCCTTTCTCATCCAGTTCTCTTCCTTTAATTTCATGCAGCAGAACCTTACAACTGTGAGCAGACCTACTGATGCTCATATAAAATGTTAGCAAGCATACCTTTTCATATAAGCTGTTTAAATTAAGACCATTTTGTAGAAAAAGAAAAATATATATAGGTTGCTCTGCCTTCCTGTAAGATTGGAAACTTCAGGATATTTTTAATTCAGAAGTTTACATCTGATGATCTAGTCTAATCCTTGCACAAAACACATGCCAATAACTTCATCCAGTAATTGCTGCACTGAGCCTGATTTCAGTTTGAGGTAGAGCTTATTGACTTAGAAAAATATTCTGCATACATTTAAAGACTTTATGTGATGGAGAACATGCCAGGTAACTAAGTAAGTTGTCTCCAAGGATAATTATCGTCCCTGTTGAGCATTTGCACTTAATTTCTAGCCTGAAATCAGTTCCCAACCAGTAGAGCACATCATTTCCTTTTCTTCTAAATAGAAGAGCTACCTGCCTTCAGACAGCACTTCCCTTCCCAGGTAGAAGACTGTGATTGCAGATGAAGATCAAGTCACCTGTTCAAATTGCCTCTGATAAATTAATAGCTTGAGCTTCATTAGTCTGGCACTATAATAAGACCTGTTTCCCTGCCCTTGAATGACACTGGGAGCTATTGAAAATAATCTTTCCAAGCTGTCAATACCCTTTTTGAAAGACTGTCAGTAACCAAATGAAACTGGAACAGCATCACTATTGCCAGGTGCTACATCCCAGCTGAGGCTGATGTTGAACGGATTATTTATTACACCTTTGCAGCCACTGTATTATTCCAGACACACTCTCCCCTGGATTTCTGAGTTTTCTGTCCTCTGGGTTACTCTCCACCACTGACCTGCTCATATAATTATTTATTGCCCCCCTGCTTTTATAATTTCTGGCAGTTGCCAATAATTTTCTCTTTCTCTGGAAGGTATATTGAAAATAAGAGCATATCTTGAGAGGTCCTCATCAGAAAGTCTAGCTGAGGATAATTTCATATTTACAACTATTTTTTGTGATCTAGTCTGTAATCAGTTTTAATCCACTTAATATGGCTGATAGTGATTTTGCATTGTGCTATTTTGTTCTTTATCAGAATCAAATGCTAAGGAGGCTAAGTATAGTATGCCAACAGAACTTCTTTTCCCAACAAGCCTTTGATATCACAATAAATGATCACAAGTTTATTTGCCATGATCTAGTTCTATAAAAATAATTTGGAGGGTTTTATCAAGTTTTAATTGCTTTAATGATCATGCCATATTAACATTCCCATTATTTTGTCCAAGACTGATAGGAAGGTAGTAAATCTTTAGTTTTCTGGATCACATCATTCATTCTTTTGAATTATTGTGGTTTTGGTGTCATTTGAAGCTTCCTTTATGCTTTCTGGTTCTGAGGAGTCCTAGGCAAGTTTTCCTTCACTTTTGGATTCAGTTAATGGTTCTACAAATTTAAAATTATATTTGGATAGTTGCTGCTTAATATTACCCGAAATTAGTGACGGAGTAGGAGGAATTACATTTCAATGTGTAATCTGACCCCCTCCTTCTACTGCTTTCAAGTACAAAACAGACTATTGTTGGGTTTTCAATATACTGTGAACAATCACTGTGCTGGGCCTGTCTTAACATCAGACTTAGCTTTGCTAGGACAGTATTTATTAGGATATACGTAAAACCTAAAGGATATATGAGGATATATGGACATATGTAAAGCCTTTGGTCTGCGCAGCCCTAACCTATTTGCCACTGATTTCCCTCACATTTTATGGCTTCCTTTATTAAACATCTACTTTTCTTACTTGCTGATTTATCCTCATGAGCCTGACTAATCATCCATACACAATGTTGGTGGGGTTTTTTTGCATTTCAGATTACACCCTTGAATCTTACTATAGGAGGCTGCAGGTATTGCTGGTAATATTTTCCCCTCACTCATCAATTTTAATTATACCAAAGGACCTTCTCTTTTAAAATTAAAATCTTATTGACCACAACCTATATATATCAGGGTCAATTGCAGCACAGTCCTGCAGAGAGGCTGTTCAAGGAGACTCTGACAGCAGAGATGGCAACTGTTAAAGGGGACCAATGTGAAAGATGCAGGGTTTTACTTTGCTTTATTTTGAATAATGCAGGTCTTGTGGCTTTGTGCAGGTGGAGGGAGGTTCATTTTAGTGATGACAAAAAACCCACACCAGTCCTGGATCCATGGCTGGCACTAATCAACACACCTCTAGAGACTGTGATGAACTAGCACCAATGTAAGTCTGCCAGGGCCTGGCCTGTGGTCTGCTGAAAATTCAGGGCAAAATCAAACCAGAATTTTGTAATTTTTAATAGTTTCATTTCCTCAGTAACGTTACATGTGCTGTCGAGTGACAACACTTACCCTAAGGAACAGACAGGGAGGGATGACCTCATTGGTAGATCACTGCCACGCATCTGGGCAAGCAAAACCAAAGTTTTTTCAAACTCCCCTCCTTGAAGGCTGTATTTCCCTTAACAGAATAAATGGTGGGTGTTCAGGCACAGAAAGCCATCCAAATGAAAAAAAACCCAAGAAACAAAACAGTGCAAAGGGTGCTTTCAGCTGCAGTGTGCTTTCTGGAGTGAGCAATTCCTTCAGGTTTCTGCTGGAGGACTTTGCACAGTTTGAAGCACTTGGAAAGGCTTTTCTGTCAGGGATTCTTAGTGGGGTCTGATGCTGCAACCTTTCTGAACACAGAGAAACCAGGAAAGTGTGGTAGCAGGGAGAGGCGAAGGCTGCACGTCTGCACACAGGAAGAGTGTCCTGATTGTAATACTGCCTTGTCTCAGAGATAATAACTAGTGATCAATGTAACAGCAGCACTGGCCTTTGCAAATTTGTCTATCTCCACAGGGCTGATAATGGCTGCTTTATGAAAATAGCATTAGTCTCCCACTCTTTTGCACCAAACTAATGGCTCTGAACATATTTAAATTCACTTCCTTTGCCGGAATAACTTATTCGCTCCCTTTCATGTTGACTTGGTCTTTGGCACTCTCAACATAAATGATTTATTGACTAGAGATAAAGCATTCTTTCCCCTGAACTGTTCCTGTGACCCAGGCAAAAGCGGATATGTCTGCTATTAATAAGGTGTTCAGCATAAAAAATGCAATAGACTTGATTGTCTGCACTCAATAGCCTTTCCGAGAACACAGTACCTGCCCCCATTCATAATAACAAAAATCTCTCCCTCATGTTTATTTATATTAAAAAGTTTTCAGAAGAATATGCTGGGATCTGGATAGTTGTTCAGGAGATGTAGAACAATTTCATAAATATCCCTGAGGAAGCATGGCCTACTTTGGGAAAATAACAGTGATTAAAAAAATCCAAACACAATGAATAGTTAAATACAAGCCAAAAAGTACAGTTATTTCCTTATGGCTCTGGCAGACAGTTACACACGTGAGAAGTGTCACAGGGCTCGGGGGAACTATGTTTGCAGTTATCCACATGCATAGGCTGGCTGCAGGATGGAGACCTACACCAGCTTCAAAGGAGATTTGTCCAATAGGCACCTACAGCAGACTTCTCACTGAGTCTGGCTACTCAAGGGTATGGACTTGATTTTCACATTTCTCAGGGCTATAACACTGCTTTTCTAGGTCACCATAGCTAAAATCCTGGGAAGCTTTTAAAACAAACTGTTTTAACAGGAGAAGTGCACACATCTAAATTCATGCCCATATACTGGAAGATGTTCAAAACTAACATTGATACAAAAAAAGCTTCTAGTGGCTCTCAGCCTAACGCAACTTCTTCTCATACACCCTTTTAAGATAACACTCTCCAATAAACTCTTATCATTCAAGTTATTCTGATTTTTTTTCACTGGTAGTAAAATAAGAGAATTCCTACTGTTGAAGTATTGCATTCTCCTTTTAGTATAATATATCAATCAAAGTATCTTGTTTTTTTAATTGCTGTACCAATATGAAATTGATGTCAGTTGCCAGAGTTCATTTTTAAAACCTGTAGCAGAAAGAGCTGTAAAATTTGCTGAAGCTTACAGTGGACCTGTGCCATGTGCATGGCCGGTTCTATTGGTTTCAGATTCCAGCCTGCAACCCTATGAAAAGCTCTAAAAAGTGCAAATGTTGTTGTTGGCAAAGATTCTTATGTCTTAAGGAGAATTTTTACACCAATTAATTTAAAATTAGGGACCAGGATTTTCACAAAGGGAATGCAGAAGTTTACTGCTTTGTAATTCTTGGGAGCTCCATTTGAGAATCCATGGAAAGACCCAAACCAATAGAAATCACTAGCAATTTCTGAAAATCCTGGTCACCAGTAAAAATAATTTGCCTTTGGACTGAATACTATAGAAGTATCCAACATGCTGAATCTGAGATGGGTGGAGAGCTGAAACATAAGCCCATAACCATCTGAAAAAAATTAAACCCTGAAGATAAGTCTGTTTGTTGTATGGACACCCGCAGTGATTGACCTTCCATTCTCTAAGAATGAACTGCACAATAGTTTTTAATAATTATAACACAGGGGCTTTCTCTAAAAAGGTGCCTTTGACTTTCTCTAGCTGCACATTCTCTCATCACTGCATCTTCACACCAGTATTGTGTCTCACCCACAGTCTGGAATAAATGCTAACAGCAACTCTATAGTACCTATCTATCAGGTTGGAGAGAGTTAGTCTTTAAATACACAAAAAAGCTACCTTTGATTTTAAAGAAACAAGGAACAAATAGATAAGCCCCCTCAGTATGTTGATGACATCAGTTCATTTTAAGGAGTGTGTCAAGAAGGTCCTGATGTGAGGGACAGACATTAATTCCACTGAGTCCCCATGGAAGAAACAGTACCACAGCCAGCTGTGATACAACCAGTGATGAGGCCAGCCATTCAGAGACTGAACAAAACACAACGTTCAGATTGAATGCAACAGTCTTGAGCCTGCTACAGTATATTGAAAGGCTTATTGGAACCATTTGCTTAATTCCAGTTCCTACCAAAATACTGTTTTGGATAGAAAGTGGAAAAAGTTAATGAAGTCTGCCCTCTCCAAAGGGAGTGTCTTGCCACTTAGAAGTATAATCTTACACTTTACCTTTTTCAGAAAGTTTGGTTTGGACTACAATTCCCCAGTCCTGCTCAAAACATAAATGGTGGCCAGTATAAAGAACCTGAATTCTTCCAGTTTATTCTGGTTTTACTGTAGACCAAACCCAGGGTCATGCACATCTCTGAGAAAGGCTCTCTCCCTTGCCTCTCCCTCTTAGAGTAAGAAAACACATTGGCACACTAGAAATGAGAACCTTTGATATTTAGTGGATGAGAGGGAGAGCAGACACAGTGTCCTACAGCTCATTCAACCTACCCTGTTCTTGGCTACCTCTGTGACAGCTGTTCTCTAAGTCTTGATAAAAAAGTCACATCTCTGCCACGTGCAAATCTATCTACACAATCTACTGTGAATTGGTGAAGGGATGACAGTAGTGGGCTTCAGTTTGAATGCAGTCTCAAATACTGAAACATATCCTCAGTATTTAAAAAAAGACCATTATATATATATGGACTGTGCTAGTTCTGTGAGGAAAGCACATATGAAGTGCTGATATTGTTTAACAGAATACCATTAGACTGCAAAACTAACACATACAAGACATTTACATTCTATCAGGGTGTAATATTGTGAACATATCCACTGAGATTGGAGAATTGCTGTAAGTTTTTCCTAAAACATCATGCCATCTGCATACATAATAAAAGAATCCAGTAGTTGCCATGCTAAAACAGGATTTCTAGTGAAGGGCATAGACAGTCCCCTAAAGGGAACTCAAAAGTTATGCACAGTGATGAAAACTGGAAAAAATTTTCCAGCTAAAGGTCTGTAAATGACCATTTTCAACAAATTAGCACTGGATATTTTGCACCACGTTTTTACTCCACAGCAAACCGGGTCTTCCCAGAATGCATCATCTGAGTGGGCTGATTTTACTTCAAGTTTGTCTTCAATCCTCCATGGTCATCTTCTGGCAGCGCCATTTATTGTGTTTTTTTCATGAAGGAATGTTCACTTTCATATCAAGTGGCAGGACAGCAGCTTTAGAGGCTGGAAATGTTTATGGAGAGCTCTCTGCTGGGGCTGTAAGAGACAAAACAGAAAGTTCAAACCAGACAGCAAGTATAGAAAAGAGAAAAGGAATTATCATGTATTTATACTAAAATGAAAAAAGTCAGGTTTGAGCTTAGTAAAGGTGCACTCAGCATATATATTGTGACCCTGGTACTTTTTTTAATCAGCTTATTCACCAATCAAAAAACTCAGTGCTTAATCAATTCCTTAGGTAAATATAAAGAGCATACCAGCAATCATCTGCATGATTTAACAAATCTTACTTGAATTTTATTGCCTCATGTGAAAGCACTGCTTATTCTTCCTGTAGTCTAAGTCCCAGAGAGCAGGCTCTTCTCTTTGGTTGGATTTTCATTAACTACGGAAGGCTTGATGGCCAAATGCTGGAAAGGCTCTGGCAAATGCCCAAGTAGGATTTGATGTTCCCTCACTATTTGTGCTGGCCAGGATGGTAAGAACTGGCTGCTGGTGCATAGAAGATGTGAAAACAGCTCACCTACATCTTTCCCCCTTCAGAACCCATAAGATAGTAAGGGGGGTTGCAGGGAGTTTTTTTCCCTGCTAAAAGCAGTTCAGTACACTCAATGTTGGTGGTTGATATTCTGTGCCTGAAAGCCCTTGCAAAGGTATAACACAATCACACCACAAAGGAAGAGAATGTGGAGGTTACTTGTAACTTCTCCTCCCCCTCATCCAAACTTTTATTTGAGAAGAATGGCAAAAGGACAGGAGGCAATGGACACAAGATGCGACAACAGAGACTCCAGTTAGGTGCAAGGAAAAAGTCTTACTCGTGAGGGTGGTTAAATTTTGGAACAAGTTACCTGACTAGGCTGTGGGACCTCCATCTGTGGAGATATTTGCAACCCAGCCAGATGAGGCCCCACACAACCTAACATGGCCCTGCTTTGCGCACAGTTGACTATAACCATCTCCTGAAGCCTCGCCCAATGCAAATATTTTTATGACTGTACATTTTCTGATGGGGATTTGTGCTCCATGTTCTGCCTTTCTGAACAGGAGACGAGTGCCTGTACAGGACTTCTCATGCTGAAGCACATTCAGTTGCTTATTCAGTGCATAGCACGTAAATGCATGTAAACTCATCACAGGCTCAGGCCTCTGGGGCCAAGGAGCCATGCAGCGACAAGTTCACCGTGTTATTTCATAGAATCACAGAATCATTTAGGTTGGAAAAGACCTTTATGATCATTGAGTCCAACCATTAACCCAACACTGCCAAGTCCACCACTAAAATGTTTGGGAATGCAGCTTTTTTTATTACACAGCCCTCACACATCGCCAGTTTCATGGACCAGATCTCTGACCAGGGCAGTACTGGGATGGGACTCATTAGTAGGGGCTTTGCATCCTTTCCAGCTGATGTCCTGCTTATTTCATGAATGTATGTGTCTGTATGTGTGGGAAGAGCTGGATTGTTGGGAGTTTTTGGGACAGATTCCAAATTGTGAAGCTAATGGGATACTGATGCTGCCAAGGCAGCATTCACGTCAGCTGAAACTCAGGCTGGCAGTGGATTTATGGTTCTCACTCCTTCAAAATCATGCCTGGTGGGCACTTCTCTGTGGGGCGTGGGCTGATTGGCTCTGCTAAGCTGTCACTATGCCCATATTTGCCTCTCCCAACCTCAAACTCTTGCAGCAATGGATATGAAGGTCTGATCGAGCAGACAAAGGATGAGAAGATAAATCAGTAGGTGTTGCATAAGACTAAAAAAAAACACCCACACCCTGCCACGAAGTTTAACCCCTCAGAGTAAATATGCCCTATGAAATAGAGGAACAATAACAACCAGTCTCCTTAGTTATTTCCCTCCTTATGTGGGCATATTTACCTGATTATGGTGCTATTCTTGATTTCTGTTTTTACAGCTGCCTTGCTTTTAGTCTCCTAAACATCATCTAGAATGTTCCCACCACCACCTACTGTCACCTTCTACATGAGATACCCACATCTCAGTAGTGGCCTGAGAAAAGATGCACATTTGGGACCCAGCAATTGTTTTATTCCATGGAATAAAAGGAAGGTTTTGTGCCTTCAGCTGACTGGATCCTTCAGGACAGAAAAGAAAGCAATGGTGACATTAAGCAGGCTTGAAGATAAAGGGGAAATCTGTGGAGAGAAGCAAACTGGTACCTCATCTCAAAAGTGTTTGATTCCAGGTGAACTAGTGAATGTCTCCCATCTGTGTAGCATCAACAGAGACAGGCTTGTCTCACAAAAGAAAAACAGGACAATTTTTTAGCTTATCTGCTGCAAAGAAGGGAAAATTTGAGAAGCTCTCTCAAGCAATGGAAAATACCTTGCCTAGCCATAGAGTTGCAGGGCTAAAATAAAATGGGTAAACTGGCTAATTATATCAGGTCAAGGCCTCAGGGTTGCACTCACACTGAAATTACCCAATCATCCATGATCTCTCAGCCATCAGCTTGTACCTGTACTTAAGTTTGAAATGAGCCAGCTGGCCCTACAGACAGAAACTTGTGAATGAAGAAAAATGGAACTGATCCCAACCTGAGCTCTGTCAACACCCCAGAGGGAGCACAACCACTTTGAGCTGTGCAGGACATCTAGCAGAGGTGTCTGGATACAACTGGCAACACTGATCAAGGGAATAGTAGTAATTCTCTCAAGCTCTTTATTTAGAGCAAGCAAACTGAAGATTTAGAGGTCATCTAGCCCATTTCTACTCTTCTCACTTTGTCTTTGAGAACAGGGTTTTAGAAGCACTTATTCTTCCTCATTACCTATATAATTTTTGGTGCCCAGCTGGAGACTCCTCTAAGGACTCTGGTTTTCTAACAGAACACATCCAGTGCTTTCTGAAAGTAAGATCTTTATAAAAGGTATCACAAATGAGCAGTTGTCTTTGAAAACCTTGCTTGAGACTGTAAGCTCTTGGAACAAAGACCTCCCTTTGCAGGGGGTTTGTACGCTTACCAACACAATGGTACAGATCTAATCTCATGTGACATTTTCAAGAAGCTGCTGTAGAAAGACAACAATAATTTCAAAGCCAGAGATGTATTTTAGTTTTCAGTATCTATATGGTGTGATTTTTGTCTGAGAAAGGGACATTTTATATTAAACACATGTTCATTCAAGTCAACCTAGAGGTATTACCTATTTGTCACATTTTCATAATTGAGGCATTCTGATAAAGAAAACCACCTTTGCTAGGTTTACTCTCTTGGAACTAATTTTATACTATATTTCTAAAGTCAGCACATTTCAAACATGGGATTATAATGAAAAATGCCTTTTTCCAAACATTCATCTATCAACTATTCCTTGGAGTCTGCAGAAACCCACATTCAGCTACATTTAGTAGCATTTTTCCTGTGTTAGAAAGGCCACAGGTATCTCACTTTATGCATCTCATGTCACTTAAGACATTATAATATGCTTGTTATTGCATTGCAATTATTGCAGACTTGTTGCATCTTGCTGTTTACTAATTAGAGTTCACAGAATGGTCCAAGGGTTGGGGTTGGAAGGGACCTTAAACATCATCTAGATCCAACCCCCCTTCTGTGGGCAGGGAATTGGAATTTTCCACTAGATCAGGTTATTCAGAGCCCTATACAGTCTGGCCTTGAACACTTCTAGGGATGGTGCATCCACAACTTCTTTGGGTAACCTGTTCCAGTGCCTCACCATCTCTAGAGTGCAGAACTTCTTCCTAATATCTGATCTAAACCTGCCCTTTTCAGCTTAAGGCCACTCCCCCTTGTCCTGTCATTACACGCCCTTGTGAAAAGTCCCTCCCCAGTGTCACTGTAGACCCTCTTTAAGGTACTGGAAGGTGCTATAAGGTCTCCCTGGAGCCTTCTCTTTTCCAGGCTGAACAGTTCCAACTCAGCCCATGTTCATAGGAGAGGTGTTTCAGCCCCATGATCAACTTAATGGTGCTCCTCTGGACTCATTCCAACAGGTCCATGTCTTTTTTGTACTGGGGACTCCAGAGCTGGGCACAATACTCCAAGTGGTGTCTGCATCCAGCTCTGGGGCCCTCAACAGATACTGCTACCTTTGAGGAATTTTGTAGACTGATAAAAGGAATTCCCATAAGCCCATTCGTAGATTAAGACTTTTCTTTATTGTGCACTGAATTATTATCAGTGAGGTGTGAGAACACACAGTGTCTCTGTGAGGCTCATGGAAGTTACTGTAAAAGCAAAATACCTGTGTGGGGAACTGATACTGATCAATCACCACAGTGGAAGGAGGATTAGTGGTGGCTGGGAAATGCTGCCATGGGGCAGCCTTGGCAGGGACAGGAACCATTTACCCCAGGTCAAATGAGACTGAAATTGTACCAGCACTTGGTTTCACTTTATCACAAAACCATCCCATTACTGTTCTGGGTGGAGAAGAGCACTAGTGCTTTTAACCTGTAGGTAAATGCAGCTATTGCTGCACATCCTTATTACCTAACAGGTTGCTGATAACCAGAGTCAACAATGCCAGAGATCCAAGGTTACCTCAAACGACTGCAGCCGTGTAGCTGGAGGCAGCACGGAGGAGGTGGTGAAGCACCACTCGCCAGCTCCATCCACCCCCCAGCCGCCTCCTCCCATCGGAGCAGCTCCAGCTTAAACAGGCACCAAGTCAAGCCTCAGAGCCGCACAGAGACACCGAACTGCCTCGCTGCACACGGCACGGCCCAGCAGCCGGGGTTAAGCAGTGACACACTAATCAATGGACTGAATGCAACACCCAGTAGCCAAGAGAGAATACAGAGATGTGGATGGTTTTTGATAAGAATGCCAGTTTTGTTTTGTTTCCCAAACAGTCATGTCTTGGTCTGACTTGCCTGATTTTCCCCTCATTACTAAGAACTGGTAGCTGATATAGTCTTGAAGGTTATTTAATGTTCTTTGTCAAACACAGTTGTCAATATGGTGGAAAAATACCAAGGGGGAAAGGCAGGAAATCTCTTCTTATTTTGATTTTTTAATTTCCTTGCCAAGCAGGAAACCAAGATTTTGGTTTTGGAGTAGCTTGACAGAAAAGGTGGATCTATGAGCATAACACCTAAAGCATCAAACACAGTAATCCTAATCCCAAGCATTCAACACTCATTAACGAGGCCATGCAAAATAATTACAAAAGCTGAAAATACACGGAATTAAAAATAGGTATTACTTTCCATTCACCCCTACTTTTTTTATGATACAGTTAGGACATATTCGTCATGAACTATGAAACCCAACCATGAAAAAAGATTTTTTTTGCTGAAATGATCAGGGACATTGATGTACCATCACAAGACTCCAAGAGCAAAGTCTTTAAAATGAACAGCACATGAATTGCCATTTTTGCAAGGATGAATTCCGGATTTCTTTTTCTTCTTCTGGACTACCTGCTCCTATAAGCAGGTACTCTTAATCCTCCTGGATATAGTTTTAATATCTGTTGATACCATCACCATAAATACGTTCCTGAATAAATATTCCTGTATGAGATCTAAGGGAGAGAATAACTTTACATGCAATAAACTCCTTGATGTTATTTATGTATTGCTACACTGCTCACTCCGAGTGGGCCCGGGTCCTCACACGGGCTTTGAGGTGGCAGCTGGCATACAGCTTGTGCACAGCCTGCTCGGGCTCGGCGCTGGGCCTGACGCTGTGTGAAAGCCATAATAAGCCATCACGAGTACGTGAGTATGTGGGATCCTGGCTCGCTCACAGATTCTCTGTCTGGATCAACAGCACATCTCCAGGAAGGCTTCAGGGTGGCCTTCAAAAGGCAGTTTAGACAGGATGTTCAGAGCTTCAAGACAGATGATGAACATTCAACAAGGTCAGGCAAATCCTTTCCTCTATATTCTTACTCCAGAGATAACTCACTTCTTGCCTGTGATGCTGGGCTCTACAGCCTGCATCAGGCAATTCTGAGATGAAACATTT
The DNA here is from genome assembly GCA_013390005.1 of Calyptomena viridis. NCBI lineage: Eukaryota > Metazoa > Chordata > Aves > Passeriformes > Eurylaimidae > Calyptomena > Calyptomena viridis. The sequence continues at coordinate 576,893 of WEIV01006696.1, forward strand.
CTGGGAGAATGGATGTCATCGCAGATGCTCTCAGCAGGTAATGTTCTGAAAAGCCAATTAGTCAGAGGTTATTGCAGCTGCTCTGTGGAACACAGTTGGTTCACACAGAATGGGTTGAAAATGTAGTTGTCCAAAATGTGTTTCACTAAGCTATTCAATGCCCTCAAGTAATCACATTAGCCAAGAGTCTCTTCAAAAGCCACACACAACCCCTGCTTCCCTACCAAAGCAAACCTCTCAGCAATTTTACTAGGTTAAACAAAATGAAGACACATATGGATTCCATGTACAGATGATTTATGCAGGAATTTCAGTTCCTTGCTCCTCCCTTCAAAAATCAGAGTTCTTGGTGGACAACTTTCTAAAGGGCTTGAGCTCACACTCTAGCCTTGTTTCAAAAAATATCTTAAAAGCCTTTTACATCTTCTGAACTTGATTTTACTGTGTAATTTGGAAACCTCAGAATAAAAATCTGTCCCAAGAAGTCATGTCTTTTTTATGCCTGTGCCTAACCAGCATATGAAAATTTCCTGAGCTTAGACGTTTGATTCAAAAATCGTGAAAAATCCCGGGAGACTCTTTCTTCTTTCAAAGTGGTTAATTCATCTCAACTCAAGATGCTTCATACATCCCACCACCCACCTGTTGCTGCAAACATTCAAAGAAAATACAAAAACACTTTTGCATTCAACAGATCATGATGATTTCCTTGAACTAACAAGCAGTTAAAATACTGTGGAAAAAGTGCATGTAACTACTTTCTTAGTATTTATACATTCTTTCAAAGAATTCTCTTGATCTACTGCACACTTGCCCACCCCTGTGAACTGCGGACTGGCTGTCCAGCAGCATCCTGCTCTAGAGACTCAAACTATAGCAAACAGAAAGACTTGAAGGAATGTAATGCTAAGGAGTCTGATAGTCTCAGCTGGTGTTGTCTCAAACTGAAAATGCATATGAGATTCCTGACTTTATGCCATATCATGCTTCTCTCTCACTGTAGCTTGTAATCAGTTCTTGGTCTCACAAGTCCTTGTGGGGTGCTCTGCAGGAAGTGAAAAAGGTTGTCACAGATGAATGGCACTCCACAGCTGTGCCTCTGTGCAGCCATTTGCACTGCACCGTGAGCCTTTGCATATCTATTGCTTTCGTCTCCAGAGACTGGGTTTTAATATGAAGCACCAGAAACTGCACAAACTTAGTGAACTTAAAAAAGACATAACCTTTAGAGGTATCTTCAGCATGCACATAAGGTGCTTAACCACACAGTCCCCACTGGATTGCAGTGGTTTGGTGGCTGCTCTGATCATCATTTGGAACTTGTATTTGCATTTCTTCTGCAGATTCTGCAGGGTACTTTCAAGTCTACCGTGTTCATAAGTGTACAGCAGCATTTGGGAATTAATTCTGTGCATTTCATCATCCTATTACTTGCTTTAGGATCCTCACTGAAATATGCACTAAGAAACATAATCAGATGAAACCAAAGACTCCACCAGAAAAATCAAAATATTACAGCAAAAGGGTTTGGAAACTCTCTGGAGCCACAACTCCCTTGCTAGTTATGCAGAGCTTATGCAGGATTAATAGGTGGAACAAACTATCCACCTTTAGGGAGATATTCACTGTGAGGTTCCCTGAAATGAAAATTTCCATTCTGTGAATTGATTAACCAAGCAAAAAGGGAAATTATACCTACTAAAACCACCTACAAGACTGCACATATGCACACACACATTTACCACAAACCAAAGCAAATACACATCATGTAGCCTACAAAATCAGTCCCTACCGCTTAATTTGTTGAACAAGCAACTTTATTTAATATATTTTGCAAGAATTAATCACTATATACTCTTTTACCAGTATTATCACATCGTGTTATCACTGTGTTTTTCCCAGAAGCCTTGCACTGCTCTCAGCACCCAACAGACAGAGCACAGAGAAGGCATTTTGGCACCATTTGGTACTTGCTTTATTCTTGCAGTTCAGCCTGTGTCCCACCACCTCATTTAATGCAAAATGTCCAGCCTCCATCTGGAAAATAATTCTTGCTATTTTCATGGACACATTGTCTAACCATTTCACAAAAAGAAAAGGCATCAATTTCAAAATACCTCAGTGAGAAGACATGGCCTTGCTTTCCCAGTTAGGCACAAACAGTGTTACAAGGCTGCATTGGTGGTGTCTGTCCAGCTCCTTTCTCCAGCAACAAAAGCTCCAGGCTGTCAGAGCCATATGGGGCTGCTGAGTCAGGTGAAAACCCTATGGAGGAAAGGGGGTTTGAGGAGGCTTCTGGAATACATACTCTAGGTCTGGAAGCTGCAGCTGCAAGGAGGGGTGCAAGCAGGACAGTAAAGATGGCAAAGCCTGGGTTTGTTCATCTGTTCAGACTTCTCAACATGCTTCTAACGATGTCTTCTCCTAATCTGGCCCAAAGTCTGATTTTATCTGGAAATTGTCCCTTACTGATTGTCATCTAAATAGGAAATTGCTGGACGATCAATGTAACAATCCAGCATGGCCTTCCACAGCCACTGGGTTGTGCAGCAAAAAAGCACTCACCATTTTATCCTCTATCTGGTTGTGTCCTAGACTTCTGAGGCACCTACAGAAAGGTCTACAGAAAAACTAGCATGGTATATACACGACTACTGTTTCAAAAATAAAGTCCAGTTGAATCAAAGACCCCTGTCTAATTCTCCCAGCTGCAGGACCAACCTCAGGGAAAGAACTGCAGTGAGGACAGGTCCCCTCTGAGGCAGAGATTCTCCTCCACCCCGTGACTGACGCTGTGAAAAGGCAGGTGGCAGAGATGGCTTGCCACTCTGCACATCAGGCTTCATGACTCTCTCTAGGCAGCTGGAAAGTGAACTACAGAGACTAAAACGGGTTACCACATTTGAAGAGTCCCCTGGCTGATTACTAAGAGTGTATCTGGCTGTACACCCACCAGAGATCCTGAGTATCAGTAATGCTGCCCGGGCAGAAGGGTTTGATAAATGAAGGATGGACAGACTGTATCAAATAAGTTCTTAAGTCAGATACGAAGTCCAAGTACTGAAATTATGTGGGTTGTACTGACCACTGAGCCAAGAACAGAAGTCATTCATGAAAACACGACAGGTGTGAAACAAAGAGTATCTAGCCCGTGTTCAGAATGCATGAACTATTCAGTCATTCAGAATTTTGGGGAATTCCTGCTCAGCACAGGAACTCTCTGAGTGGTTGCAAATTGTGCTTTACAGTGATTTGCCCCGTTACTATCATTTTAACTTGGAGCTATTCAAAGAACCTGCATATTTTTTCTGTCTCTTTTTGCACCACACACACATTCCTGAAAATACGATTGCACAGAACTGTATACAAATGGTGACAGAGCACACCATATGCTGTGGAGATGATACTGTATATGACTGCTGCCATCCCAAGTAAGATATTATGTAATGTCCCCCTTCACGCAAACTAAGTGGTAACAAGCACATTCTGTGGGGCATTTTACAGGACCAGTTTACATTGCCCTCACTGCTCGCAAAACCAGTTTTCCGTCCAAAGGAAGCCCATGCCTGAGAAGATGGTGCACTTCCCATACCCAACCTCATGTGCAGTCAGCAGCAGCCAGGCTGGGCATCCAGCACCCAGGGCTGGGACATGCTCTCAGGTGCTGCAGCAGGGGTAGATCCAGTGTAAATCAAGGATGGGACCAGTGTTCTTAGTGGCAGAAAATAAGTCAATACCAGGTAGAAGTCAACCTTTAAAAGTCAGACAGAAGGGTATTGCCACACTTTAAAGAGAAAGGTTTTGGGCTACATGTCATACCATGGAAAAAGATCTTCATTAACAATATAGATTTTTTGCTTGTAGAATACATCAGTATGGACTGATGGATGCAAGGAAGTGAAATAAGCAGTAGAGTAGGAACTCAGTGGTTAAGGTGAAGGCCTTATCTGCCTTATCACAGACCACTAGACTTCCCTTTGCCGTCTAGTTAAATAAATGTGTAGTTCTGCACAAAGTAGAACAGCATAAAAAAAGACATAGAGCCTATCTCCTTCCCACCCAGAAGCTTGTCTATAAGGCTAGAAATGTAAATAATGAGCTTTTGTGGATTTCTGAGATGGTTCACTTGAACTTCTACAGATAGCTTGATTAAAGCTAGCTGGGTATTTCCACACGTAATTGCAGACTGCAACTCCAGACAAATGCAAATCACAGACAGAAGTAGGATGGGAGAATCCGTCCCTGCCTATGCTGAGCTATGAGAAGTAACACCCAGTGCAGAGCACCAGCTCACTTGGCTCTGAAATTTGCATGGTGGCTGCACAGACAAACTCATTTCACCCATCTCAGACAGGCAAACCAGCCTACACTGTTACCTGGGCTTCTTCGAAAAGCAATGGAGAAAGACAGGGCCCTTACAAGAGTGACCCACCTACCTACTTGTCATATTGGATAAATGATTCTTTGGCAGCTCCTCTCTTCACTGATTACCAAGAAAGCTCAATGATGAGCTCAGAGTAGGCATCCAGCAATTAAATGGCAAACAAGAGGTGACGGGAATTGCAACTTCATGCTTAATTTGATTGTTACAATTTCCAATTAGCATTAGTGAAATGCAGGTACCACAATGTTCAGGATTAGCACGTTCAATGCTTACATTTCTACTGATATCAAGAATGATACAGATTCCAGTGAGGGATAAGAGCCCTAAATTCCTTTGAGACCTTGGATATTGGAATTTGACAAGGAAATTACACACCAAATAATCTTCTTATAAATTCATACACATAACTGAGATAATGAGATGTTTCCTGCAAACAATCCACAAAATACTGAAGTTTTGTAGAGGAATTATTTACTCAGCACTATCGGTATCATTTTGTAGCTGGATAATTTATTGTGTCTACACTGCCAAATTGTTTTGATTTGCCACTGATCTGCTTTTCATTCTCACTTGCAATATATGAACGAATAGACATCACAATCAAGAAATTCACATGGGTAAGTAAAATTTGAGTAAACAAAAATAATGCTTTGTTTATTATTAACCCATGTCATATTTTAGCGATGGTAGGAAATTAGGTTGGTAAGAATTTGTAACTGGAAAAGTTCTACCATTTTATCTCAGGCCAAACACTTTATCACAATTCATGTGCAGACAAACTTCTGTGCCTCAAAAATCAGGGAAAAATATCTAACGGGATATCTCTCTTCCAGTGCCAGAAAAAGTAAGGATCTCAATTAAATTTTTGCTTCAAGGAAGGAAGGAAGGAAGGAAGAAAGAAAGAATGGAAGGATTTCTGCCACTGGAGTATGAAACAGATTTTGGCTAGCAAGAAGATGGACAAGATTTTCAAAAACCCCCAAGCGATTTGCACACCAAAGTCTCATTAGAAGTCAACAAGGCTTTGATTTCCTAGCTACTTGTGAAAATTTTCTCTGATGATTCCTACAAGTCTTTCAATATTTATCTTAAACAAGTGCTGACACGTCATTCAAAAGCAGATCTGGGGTAGCAACAAGTTTTGGTAACCCCTCAAGACATTTCTAAAGCCTCACCCACAAGAGACACAAAACTTCTGGCATGACCATATGTCTGGAATCTTCAGACTGCATCATGCATTTGTCTATTTAGGGTAATTAAGGGCATGCCTCTGTGAACACATTACTGCGAGGGAATGGGCGTCTGGATTTACAGCAGAACAGATGCTCTGCTCTAGCTGTCCATGTGTGTGCCCTCACCCTGTGGTAAACACAGGGCAGTTCAGTGCATGGTCAGCAAAGAGGAGCATGCAATATGTGCTCAGCATTCACACTCCATCTTCCAGTTGCCTCACTGTTACCTGGCTCAGGCAGCCACACCATCAGATTTGTTTCACGAGCCCAGCCACCATCACACACTGCCCCATAATAAACACAGACAGAACAGCTTTCACTCACTAAGCCGTTTTTAACCTGTTCACTGTCACCTCCAACCCACCTTTCAAGGATTTTATATTTGGTCCTCATCCCCACATAGGTTGCACCAGGCTGGATGCATTGTGAAGAAATATATGTTGGCACTGGTGATTAAGAGGTTAGCTAGGAGGATCCATGCCCTAGGTTCCTGGAGAAGTGGTATTTAAACACTGTACATATAAAATGCCTACATGATAAAAAAAAAGAAGTTATGATGTTGCAGAGACTGCAGAACTGAACAACAGCCTTGACAGAAAAGCAGTGTGAGACTTTCAGGAACAGCCGCTTGGTTTGCCCCCTAATGAAGGGGTTTTCTCTGGAGAAGTCCCAGATTTCAGGATTCTGGAGTTTGGCCCCAATGGGTATGGGAACAGGGAGAGCTGTAAATGTGTTAAATATCAACTTCTTAATGACACTATCATTCAGCTTCTACTTTCCATTCTGAGATTACAAAGAGAAATGATCTCACCTCACCAGGGTGTAACTACAACATGCTGCTGCAGCTCAGGCCTCCCTGTTTTTTCCAGCTTTTTCTGGTTAGAGAATCCCACAAGATTACTGTATCTGTTGCCTTAATGGAGCATCCTGGAGATGTTTCTGTGATCACTGGGCACTGCCTGCTAACAAGAAATTTTGTGTCTAACCTTTTGGCCCAGATTCTAGAAGAAAAATTCATTCTAACGTCTCAGGAAATTGTATATTCTGATACAGCTGAAAGGTGTTTCTTCTTTGCCTATGAATATTGTTCTTTGCTATTACAGAAACCAAACCACTTCAGCGAGCCCTTCTAAATCCACTGCTACAAATCCACCCCAGATTTTCATCTTGCAGATACTAATGGCTTTATGTAAAAAGAAAAAAAAGCTTTTAAAAACCCCTTTTGCTTCTGATTCAATCCCAAGAATTTCACCAGTAAATAACCTGCGACATCTCTGGCAAAAAGGTAAGACTTGTGAATCTGGTATATAAAAAAGGTGATCCAATAATGCTACCCTTCTCTCCCAGAAAGAAAGATTTGTGTTCTAGCTTCCTATGCTGAAGTGCATGGTTTATGCAATGCTGGGATTGGGAATATCCCTACCTATGCAAACTCCATATGGCATTTTGGGATACCCGCCGTCAGAGTATGCACATTCAGTATCCCTTTAGGATGCCTAATGAGAGTCACCCTGTTCACCACCAAGCCAGCTTTCTCTTTACAGTCTTCAGCAAGGGAGAGATTCCCCTTCTGCCCGTGAGCTGAAGACAATGGCTTTGCTTTCAGCATTCACACAATACTGGGAGCACAATTCCATGTGATGAATCACGCAAAGATTGAAGACGGTTCTCCAATCTTCCCTTCCTCCACTGTCCTGCTGCTGGGCCAACTCTGCTGCACAATACAATGGACCTGTGAAATAAACCTATGAGTGATGAGGTTTTAGAGCTAACAGGAGTACAACAGATGTGGTATTTGTTCCGAGACAACTGCAAGAGAAGTGTAGGGAACAAAACAAAGGACTCTATGTAACTTTTGTTGATCTCACTAAAGCTTTTGACACCCTGAGCGGAAAAGGCTTGTGGCAGATCTTAGACCGATTAGGATGTCCTCCAGAGTTCCTCAAAATGATTATCCTGTTACATGAGGATCAGCGCAGCCAAGTCAGATATGGTGATGCACTCTCTGAGCCCTTCCCAATAACCAGTGGTGTGAAACAAGGTTGTGTTCTCGCACCAGCTCTATTCACAATCTTCTTCAGCATGATGCTCCAAAGGGCCATGGCAGATCTTGATGAAAATAACAGTATTTACATCCAATATCGTACCGATGGTAACTTATTTAACTTAAGACAACTGAAGGCCCACACTAAGACTCTGAATTGCCTTGTCCGTGAGCCGCTTTTTGCTGATGATGCCANTTTATGGTGAACTCGCCACCGGCTGCTGCAAGAGAGGAGCCCCAAAGAGGAGATACAAGGATTCCTTGAAACAACACCTCAGTTTTGGCCATATTGACCACCATCAGTGGTCCACTCTGGCCTCAAATCGGGAATCATGGAGACACACCATCTATAACGCTCCTGCCTCCTTTGAAAACTCACATAGAATTAGTCTTGAGGAGAAAAGACAAGCAGAAACAATTGCCCCTCATCAATACCACCTAAGGAGACTTTTAGCTGTGCCTTTTGTACCCAGACTTACCTATCCCGCATTGGCCTTTTTAGTCACCAGCACGTTTGTAGCAAGTGTGGGTAGAGCCCTTCCTGTATCTTCGTTTGTGAAGCTTAGCCATGATGATGATAGACCAAAGCTTTAAACTAATTCATTTCCCAGATCTGCTTTGGAGCTCCACCACAGCTAGAGCGGTCCTGGCAGGGAGCAGGAGGAATGGCTGTGGGCAGCAGCAGGAGCCTCTTCAGCCTGCTTCACAACTGACGTATTCATAATGTAGAACCCTAGCCTGTGTCTCCCCAAATGCAGACTGTGGTCTCTCAAAGAACATCGAAGTTTAACTCGATTTAGAAAGGTAATAAAAAACGAAGCCAGCAGGCTGCGAATGGATAGACTGTGCTGCAGATAACAGGCACAGCTAATTCTGGTTTTAAATAACAATAGGGACAGCAGACCTACTGGCAACAGCCAGAGCATTTCTTGAAATTATGCATTCTCTGACTTTTCTTTTGCTACTGGAGGGCCCAACTCTGCAAACTATTTTTAGTACCGTTACTTTGTCAGTGCCCAGCCATGAATTGGGGTCCCACTGTGCTATTCAAACACTAAATAAAGGCTGGGTTCTGCCCAAAGACTCTGAAATCCAACTTGCAAAAATCCCACACATTCAAATGGCAGAAAGAACTACAGTAGCAGTACTTTGGTTTATTTTCTTTTATTACTTATCTTACTAAATATTATTTAATTCATTTGCAGGAATTGGAGTAGAATGACGAAAAAAATGTTTCCAGGCAAAAGACTGAAAGAACTCTGCAGTACTGCTGGTGAAATAACAAACCCTTTTAATGAAAGAAACTGCTAGTACTGAACAGCCCAAAATGGCTTCTGCAGAGCCACAGCAGTATTGTATGCAAATATATAATTTAGATGTTTTTAGGTAACCTGGCTATTTTGTAATCAGAGTAGTAGAGATTAGACAAATGGGGTATATGCCATTTGTAAAGAAACTACATGGGAAAAATACGCAGTGCAGTTATAGTCCTGATATTTAAATTTAGAAATTCAAAAAACACATCATCAGCTAACAGCAAATTACTCAGTTCCATTAATAATACTGATTTGGAGTGAAAGTAGACCATACAGAAATTAAAGTCTATATGTGTACATGATTTTGAAACAAATTTTAATAAACGGTGATTATCTTGCTTCTATCGAGGGCTGTTCATCCAGGCATGCTCCACAAACCAACGGCACAATCACAAACTCATCTGCCCATGAACAAAGGAGTTCACCATGTCTATCACTAAACAGCCATCATCTTTGCTGTGACAACAAGAGGTGCTCATAAGCATGCACAGCACTTTAAAAACCCTTTTGCACAATAAATGCAAAATATAGACAGGTTCAGTGTCTAGAACCCAGACAGGCTACGTGTCTATAATAACTCTAGATAAAATGTCAGGAGAAACATATATATATGTAAATATATCTTACACAAAATCTACTAATCATGACTACACATATAAAATAACCACAAGTGATTATGACTAAATACCTTCATTCTGCAAATCCGGCAATTCATCCATACCACCACGCTGAGATATCATTTGCAATGACCTTTAAAGAAGATGACCCCTATTCCCAAAGACCAGACTGCCTGCAGGACAAGTGTCTAGGATATTAGCTCATGAATGAGCGGCTAATATTTTTACACAATTCTAGTTCACCTGATCTAACTCAAAACCAGTTTTAAGGCCATGTTTTTGACCCCTGTTCCAAGATTTTGTTTCCAAAACCTTTGTAGCAGCCTCTAAGAGGTTTTTTGTAAGGCTTGATAACCTTCTCTACTAAAGCCAAGGTGAAAACATAGCCTTTTGTGCTTCTTACAGCCGAAAGTATAATTGGATCTCTCCAAATGGTCTTTAAAATCTGTGGTAAGGATCTGGATCCATTCTGAAAGAGTCATCTACCAAAGACCAGGACAGAAGTACCACTGAAGGTGAAAGCAGTTAATTGTTTGAAATATCTGTTACCCATCACACAACATTAGCTACTTACATTACATAACACATTCAACCTGAAGTCTACCTACCACATTTAGTATTTTTGGGCTGCTGTACCAGCAAAGGTCTTGCAAACGAAAGTGTGGCCCAGATTCACCCAACTATTTTTAGACACCTACTGCTGTTACCTATATTATGTCTGCAGACTGACTACGCAGAGCCAGGCCTCTGCCTCTGGGCCCCAGCCCCAAACCTGATTCCTCTCAGGAGACCTTACAATGGGAACAGCAAGAAACCTGGAAGGTACCTGCAGGTAGATGTGACCTCAAAATTTGATTCAGTAATGCAGAAGAGCAAGGTTTTCACTGAAAGCATAGTTCAGTTGGAAGGGACCTGCAGTGATCATCTAGTCCAAGTACCTGACCTATCCAACCTCAGTTAATATATGAGAAAATGAACTGTGAGCTGTGCAGCATCTACAGAGCTGAGGAGAAAAACGAGTAACAGAAGTATTTTAGTTAACCAAGACTGAATGCATGAATCTGAATACACACAGGGAACAGATTTTTTTGAGTAAGGCTGTGCCATTTTTACATACTGATGTGTAATAACACATTCTAAAAATGTTTTATATGAGTTATTGTGAGAGACAGAAGTAGTTTGGAAACTTCGCCTTTTGAAGACCATGACAACTGCTAGAAAGGTGAAAAACAGGCTCTCTGGATCATTTCTATGGAGGTTTCTGGTAGTAGCTTGGCCATATACTTGGCATACTACTATGCTCATTTCTTTGCATGGCAGCAGAATTACTGACTTTGCTGAGAACAGCCAAGACTCCTTGCTTAAACACCAGGTTATGATAAATCATTGTTAACTCTAGTGCTGGCTACAAATTGTGTTAAAATTTTATTTTAGATTTTAAGGATCAGACAAAGGATTCAGAAGACTGGAATGGAAGTTGTGCCCTGTTGACCAGTTTCCCTGTTAATTCCATACCGGTGCCTTGATTGTTGGACCTCTCCTTTCTCTAAATAAAAATCTGTGAAGGTCTGACACCAGCTATCTGCCAGCAGTTAAACGTCCTGCTGTGATTGCACAGCAAATCATCCCAGTCTATTCTGACTCGTGCTGATGGAGCTCCCTTCACCCAGTAGCATATTCAGCCTAAATCTACAGTAGTTCCCAATCCTTATAGTTTTTTTACTTTATAATCTTGCCTCCCCATGCCATAGCATCTGCCTAATGTAAGACAGGGACAAAACTAATCCAGCACCTTTTGGGGACCTACAAGTACCCTCTGTAACCCTGCTGCATCAGGGAATAGCCAGTAGTTGGTTTCTAGTGTCATCCAACACCTTTTCCTCATGTTACATATTTGGAACTGCATGCAAACTTAATATGGAATGTGAAATCAAATTATGTAAACAGCTTGTTTCACTCCAGTAGAAACATTAAATTCAATTTCAAGGTAGGATATCTAGATTGAGGAAGATCTTATTTGTACCTTTAAATGAAAGGCTTAGTTTTGAGGTTTATTCCTCCAAACAAAGGCCTTTTTAATGCTGATGATTTGCCCCAATCTGAGCCACTGATGGCCAAGATGAAAGGGCCAGAGCCAGGACAAAAATACCCCTGAAGACAAGAATGGAACAAACATTACACTTGTACGGACAATGAAATCTGCCTCTTATTGACATCTATCTATCTATCTATCTATCTATCTATCTATCTATCTATCTATCTATCTATCTGATTTCTATCTCATCTCACTGTGTTGGCACTGATTACTGCATACACCCACATTGTCAGCAGCTCCAAACAAAAATATTTTTCGCTATTCCAGTTCATCCTTAGTGTGTCACCATGCTTGCCAGACTTACCTCTAAATGTCTGTTCTTAAGTGTTTCTGTTTTGTCTCTCTTTATTCTGAGTAACATGTAGGAAATTTACTCTTTTATTTCAAGGTCAGACTAAAATGGACTTACAGTGCCACTTATCCAAGGATGGTTTATTTAAAAACATACTGTCATCTCCATAAATAGCTCTAAAAAAATACTTTGGTTATTACTAGTGCACGTGAAACCTACTGTCAATTTTTGTGGGTTGTCTGTCATGTTTTTTCTGTTTAAATAAGCCAGTTTCAAAACAAAACAAAAAACCATCACAGGCACTCACAGAATGGTAGGAAAAAAGGACTTCACTTCTGATTTGCAGAGATGCTTTACTGTGGCAGCCTCCTTTAGCTTCAGGAGAATGCAAGTGAAAATACGAACCCCAGCTATAAAGAAGAACAAGCATAGCTATATATATATATATTAAAAAATAGAATAGAGTTCCATCACTTAAACTATACCTAAAAACAAGCAAGTAGACAAATTAAGCAGATGTATGCTCTGTATATACCAATATACTAATATTGGTATTACACCTCTTGAAAATAACTTCCCATTACACACTCCTTAAGCAACTATAAATTTCATTGGCATCGGCATGCCAATGGAAGGAATGGAAGGAATGAAGCACCCAGTGATAGGAATTTTTGTTAAAACTCTATTTAAAACAATTATATATTTATGCTAGCTGAAATTCTTTACTGTCCATAATCAGCTTTCTGCTGTAAAATCCAAGTCACCAGGATACATACATAACTTACACTACACTGTAAGACTGCGGCTGTAAAAGGATATTAAGGAGGAAGCCTTACCAAAGTAATACTAAATAATTCCTTGCTAGTTAAGATTAAACTTACAGCTACTAGAGTAGAAGCTTGCTAATTCACTTTAAGGACTGGGAGATCTGCTGCAAATTACTGAATTTTGCAACTTAGTGAGAAACACATTAAAAAGCAAGTGTAATTTATCACAAAATGCACTTTGTTCATTTATTTTGACAACTGTTATTTAAATTATTTATGCCTTTCCATCATGCACTAGTAAATGTTCTGTAGCATGTTTTGTAAAAATAGTCATTGGTGAGATCAGAGTAACACAACATCTGCTATTACCTTTTGCTTGGAGGTGAGTAGAAATCAGCATTTTGTGCCTTGCAGGCACAAATAGGGTTTCAGAAAAGGGGGGGGTGGTTCTCGGGTTTTGTATTTTTGTTTAAAACAATGCTAAGCCTCCAACAGCTACTGCTATTTAAAACACTTGTTTTGAAACACAAGTCTTGATAGAAGAGAGGGCACTTACTTAAGCACCTTACTTAAAGGCTTAGTAATGTGGTACTAGGATTCATGTTCTGGAAATCTCCATCAGTGCCCAGGAACAAGGTTCTAAACCTGAACCAGTAGGAGCTTTGCTTGAACAAGCTGGTGAATATTTGAGTACCTACTGCCTTGAACTGAGGCAGTTCTTTAAAGGAAGAGAAATTTTGCCTTCTCCCTCTTCCTATTTCAAGTCTATCTGGAGGAACAAAGGAGGAAGCCACATCTTCCTCTCCTGAGCTGTGGTTTGAATTTATAATCTTGGATCACGGGCACAAAATTGAGGTGCGTAAGTGCAAATGAGGAAGGTTTTTTGTTAAAGCAGATTTGGCTCTAGTCATTCCTGGAATCAAGTTGTGTCAAGACTATGAAACACTCAGGGTGTTGGCTGGAGTTGCATCACAGTCAGCCTACGCTTATGAACACCATGTACTCAGGAAACAAGGCAGTTGGGCATCCCATGAGGATTAGCACAGCGGGCTTGCCAGTGCATGTGCTTCCATCCGTTCTAGCAAGTATCGCAACTCCAAAGAAGGAAGGAAAAAACCCCAACAAACCCCAGCTCCTCATCTCCCCAGTAAAAGATTAACTATTGTGAAAGATGCTAGACTGACAGCCTGAATTAGGGATGTGAGGGGTTTGTGAGGAGTTTTGGCATCAGTAACTAGGTAAGGTACATTACAGGAGATCTTTGGAAGGGAGCTGGAGAACTTCTCAAGACCCTTTTCCTCTGTTACATACAGAAATTGGATCAACCAGAGTCTGACTTTACAACTGCATTAACTCCATCTAATTTATACCTTAACTAATAACGATTATTAATTACTCTTAGTTACATGAGCTATCTGAATTAATGATGGTGCTTCTCAATTAGAAGTGAGGTTATCCTTGGCATTTGGTGCCTCAACAGATGCTACAAATCCAGGCCCTGCAGTAATATCTTCTCACTTACATACACTCATAACCAAAGGTACTGAGTATCCTTTCTGCACAAGGTTAAACAAATGGCTTTGAAAATGCTTATTGTGAAATCAAAGTTATTCTTTCCTGAACCTAATAATTAGTAAATGAGCTTTAACATGTGTTTTGGGCTTTAAAATCTGCAACCAGCCCACGGGCACATGGCCCTGTGCCTCACTGGCTGTAGGGGAAGAGAGATGACCTCTCTGCAGGACAGAGGGAAATTCTGAGCTTCAGGAAAGAATCAAGCTTTAAAGAGCGGAATCATTAAACTTAATTTAGGGAAAGAGGGGGAGACAAAAGGTGGGAAAAAAGATTTCTGGGTAATCTCACCAGTCATTGGCATTATCTTCCTGTATGCTGACTCACAATTAGTTGTTTAAACGTGTTTCCTTTGATTTTTTCCTTGTTTCTTTTTTTTTTTTTTCCCCCCTAAGTTTCAATTTTGGGTTGGGCTTTTCAGCGGTATAAACTTTTCTCTACTTAATGTGATAAGATGCAGTCAAACACACTCAGGCCTTCATCCTGTCCATTTTCTCCTTCAACTTTTTTCTGCCTCCCTGGATCTATGGATCCTTAGCCAGTGTTTCCTCTTGGATGTAGCCTGTCTGAAAGACGCCTGCAGGCAGATGAAGCAAGTCTATGCCATGTACTTCATCCAGCCTGATTTTTTTGTATGGAAAGCCATTTTTAGATAAACAGGTTTCCAAGCAGGAGAGTTAAATTTAACAGCCCGCGGACGGCTGTGGGAAAGCCTGTGGTACAAACTAGTTGGATTTCCACTTCAAACTGAGAGCAGCCTCATGAATGTGCTGCTCAGGTGTGAATCACATTTCTGTGCCATTTACAACAAAAAAAGACAACAGTTAAGGTAACCCTGCCTCTTCCTCTGCTCTCTTCAGATGTGCAAATAAATGCAATTCAGTGACTACTTTTTAGCTAACTTTCTTACACTTGCTTTGGATTGGGTGGGACAGCTGTGGATGTCTCAGAGCTGTTTGCTTTCCCAGGTGGCACCTCTCCTGTAGGAGTATGAGGACATGTACAGAGACTGAGTCCTCCCAAAACAAGGTTGAAGGCAGGGCTTGTTATCAGTGGGGCCTATCAGATTAGTCTTGGGCCATGGACGGATGTTTTCCTCCAGAAAACTGGAAACTCAAGTTTGTAGCCCTCTCAGAAACACCCATGCTCTGGAGCCGTGGGTCCTGTACGATGCCTGGAAGCCTGCTGACCACAGTAGGCCTTGTCTTGGTTATCTCTCACCAGCCCCTCACAACAAATCCCAGCTCCCAGAGGCTGCAGCCACTTTCCAAAGCCCTACTTTGAACAATAAAACAACCACATGGACATTTCTGGAGCGTGTGTGCACGTGGAGTGGGTATTGCTCTTTTAGCTACCAGCTGGATCTCATTAAGATCAGGGTAAGATCACAGTACAGAGTCTCTAAAACAGCCCAGAGGAAACACAAAAACGCCATCAACTACCATTAGTTAACCTGGGATTGTAGCAGTAGTTTTGTGCATATAACAGCAAATTATTAAACACACTTCAACTATATATACGAATAAACTCAAAGAAGCAAATCTTCTTAAGGTTTGCAAAGTTCGGTCTTAAAATTTTAGGTACAGTTCCCTACTTAAATTACAAAGCACTAAACCCAAAATTAACTTGTCCTGGGCAATCTTAAAATAGTAGATTGCTGGATCTAAGCTTTTGGGTGTTCTCTGAACAGAACTGCTCCTGAAGAAATATAAAATTGGTTTATTACATCTATAATTACAGCAAAACTTTACCCTGTACTTTTCCCTCCTGGCTGGAGGAGACAAGTTTGGATGTACCATCTGAAACTGAGCAGTGAATATCAAAAGGAAAAGAATCCTAGAAGTGTCTGAGCTATCAAAGGTCTTGAGATAAATTCTATACAGCCTTATCCAGGCAGGTTTGTCTCTTCTTCTACAAGACCTCTTACAAGTGCATACAAACACACATGCAAATATGTACATATATATATATGTACTCTTACATGTATACCTAAAATTACATATATACAGATAAATAACCCTGCAGAAAAGGAAATTTCCAGGCACATTTAAAAATAGATGCTCTTGCACACACACAATTACTTTTCAAAGTATTCATTTTTTTCCATATTTCTACTGTAACTTTGTCTATCAATAGTTTTATTTTTGTATAAAATTTGAGACTCTGATCTTGACAATACAAACAATAAAATACTCTGCCTGAGATGACAGAATATTGACAATATTGTCAGTCTCAGCAGAAGATTAGAGTCAGACTCCCCTCCACAAAACCATGAGGCTGGGTGAAAAATCAATCTGAGAGATTGACCTGCTTTCTGATTTTTCAGTTGTTAGAGTCGTATTTCCAAGCTGTTCTCTACAGACCATGAAGGGCCAGAAACTTCTCTTTTATTGCTTAATGAAATCTGAAAACTCATAATTTCACATGACTTCAGAAACAGTAGCTCATACAGAAATAACAAATATTGTCACAGTCATGATAAACCATATGATTGGTCACAGTTTTAAGATTTTGAGGGTTGAAATGCTACCTTCAGCAGCAAGTCATACAGACAGACTTTTAAGCAAGGCATATGATATAAAAATAATCCGGAAAATAATTTTTTCATAAGAGAAAATACAGCATATTGCTATTCTATAAAGAACTCCAACACAACATGGATATTTTAAAAACTTTTCCTGCAGGAACTGTAGTAATCACAATTTATTTTTAAATTCATCTTCTTTAACCCGGTACATGTAGAAATATTTTCAGGTAGAAGATTTCTCTTGGAGGAAGTAATGCATCTGATATCCCATGCTCTTCCATGGAATCAGATGTAGTTCCTACTTCTTGATTGCATTTGCTACTGTATTGCAACATTTTATGATTAAGTCAGTAAACGTAACAATATTTAAACAGCTGTTCTGATTAGAGAGCTTAAAATATGTGGAGAGTAGTGGGGTTACTTTCAAAAGCACTTGGCTTAATTTTTCCTCTGCTGTAATAAATGACAGATTCAGAGAAGTAACACAGCAATACTTGGTATTCAGAACTTAAAAAAATTAATCTGCTCCTATGATTCTATTTGCCCTCGGCTGCTTTTTCTGTTGTTTTCCAGCCTACTGCTTTTCTTGAATTTTTTAAAATTTCCTATTATAAACCGACAATTTGTACAAAAGATTTGCAATACTAAAATAGAGAGAGCCATTCCCACAACTATGCAGTGCAAAATTTACTAAAAATGTCAATACTTCTGAAAGCTCAGAAGATGCTTCTGTTCACAAAAATGACTTTCAGGGTCAATACTAATGACTGTCGGTTCTGGAAAAGTACCATGTTTCTCTTACAGACTATTTTAATATTAAAAGCAAATTTTAAAATATTTAAAAGGAAATAAACCAATAGCAAGCAAGACATATAAAAATTCCCCTTTCAAACTGCTATCTAGAAAATGAGTCATATGTTCATTTACAGCTAACCTTGGATTAAACTGCTAGAGGTGGATCTGAAAGCAGAAAAATAAAACCAGTACTGTCCAAGATTAACTTCTCATCTCAGAGAAAAGGCAAAAGGATTTCACTATATATCTCCCAGTGTTTGCTCTGTTAAGCAAACCAAATTACAAGCAAATTATAGAAAACATGAAAAACCTAATTATTAAAAAGTTTTGCTAGAACCTATTTTATGATGATACAAAGGCTCTCTGCTTCCTGCAATGCACCAGGCTGCTTTACATTATTTTACACAAAAAATAATGCATTCAAATACCTGTTTTACAGACTGCAATTCTGGTGACAGCGAAAGGCTGAAAAGACTTCAATACAGAAGTTCAGACCCATTCAGTTCTTCACAACCTGTGCCAGACCTGGCCAAAAAGTGTTGGATTGGTCTGAATGATACTGATCTCAATCTAGGAATTACAGAATCACAGTCATAGAATGGTTTGGATTGGAAGGGACCTTAAAGATCAACTCATTCCACACCCTCTGCCATGGGCAGGGAGCCTTCCACTAGACCAGGCTGCTCAGGGTCCTGTCCAATCTGGCTCTGGACACTTCCAGGGATGGGACATCCATTACTTCTCTGGGCAATCCGTCCCACTGTTTCACCACCCTCCCAGTAAAGAATTTCTTCCTCATAGAATCTAAATTATTCTCTGTTTTTCCCGTGAACAGAAATTAAGTTAAACAAAATGTATGCTAATCCATATACAATTTCAAAACTTACTCAGTTGCTTTTTCCTAGGAATTGTATAACTCATTTAATCAAAAACTCACAGGATAAGAAAAGCTTGATCTAAATACGAGGTTGCACATTTGCACAAGAATATACTTTTTGTAGTATCAAAATATTTTCCCTTGCCTCATTATCCTTTGACAAAATGACACAAGACAGCATTTTACAGGCACTGCAGGTAAGATTATATCCCATTTACCAAACCCACTTGCAAAACTGATCCCAGGATTTCTTGTTTTCACCAGATGGTGTTAGGGTGGGATCAGTGGTGAGCACCAAACCTGCCTATTTCTGTGCTAATTCTTTCTGAAATTCTTGCTGACAGCGACATGTGAAAAGCAGAGCTGTGAAGTCGTGCCTCCTGTGCATGAACTGGGTTTTTCACAGCATCACTCAACTGTCTGGGAAAGATAGCCATCCCCCGTATGCTCCCCGTCTCCTTTCCCGAGCCCCTTCTAAACAGCTAAAAACAAGTTCTGACACCAGCCAATATTTTTTTGAATATACATTATCATGCCAAGAAATCTCGATTCTTTGGGCTTTTATTACATTTCAAAACAATACACAGCAACACTGGTTCTAGGACAGTCAGCAGTTCATTTACAGTAGACTTGATACATGAAGATTTATCATGGATTTTGTTTTAAGGAGACCCAACAGAAAACACAACCAGCTTGTCAACACTGTGGTTGACTTAGTGTGTAATTTTGGGGGGGGTTTGTAAACCAAAAGGTGACATAAGATAGAAATCTAGTTTTAACTGAAATTACTTGGGACAGGCAAAAGTGAACTCTTGATGCATCATGCCAGAGACCTAGACTAAATCTGAACCCAGATGAAGGCATACTGGGACCGTGAGTGATTTTCATGAGCTTCCTTAAGTAGCAGGCGTTACTTCATCATACTTTCAGAGTGCAAACTACTGAGTGCATTTGGACAAGTCTGAAAAAAAGGACCTATTTTACCCCTGCCAAATAGTTTTCTTGGAGAGCAGATATTCTCTGAAAAATATCTGGCCTACTACTATTAAAAACCAATATTTAAATATTCAATAGCATACAATGTCTATACATCTTAATATCTTTGACAATAATGATCTTAAATATTGTGTAGATGCTTATTCATAATCCTTTTGACTACATTTCTCTTTTTTAAGTCTTCTCCTCTACACTGCAATTCAGTTCATCTGTTTTCAAACTTCGGTTAATCTGAAAACAACACAAAGGAAAACCTGCCCGCACTTGCTTAATACTATTTTGCAGCTAAGGTTGAAAACAATGAGAGGTCTTTCATTGTATGCACAACACCTTCACTTGGACTGAACATGTCAGAGCGCCTTCGAGCACTGGCTGTGAATGCCAGGAAAGCTGGAACGTTGAGATTGCAGCTTTTGGGAAAGCTGCAGTACATTTGGGCTTATCTGGGTATGAACATATATCAGCCAAAACGTGTTCTTTAAGCATTTTGAAATAAGAAGCTTGCAGAAAGAGAAGGCAAAAATTAGGTACCCAACCACACTATTTTTGCATCTAAAAATGACCCAGCATTAACAAGGATGGATCACTCCCACATTCCACCTCATGGAATGGCACCCACAGACTTGCAGCACTTCTAGCCTTAGGCTTCTTAACCAGAAACTCCAAACATTGGCAGTTCAGCAAATGAGTTTCCAATCTGCCAGTCTAGAGAATGACAAGATTCAACCACACTACAGGAAACAAATGGATCCTTTCATTTTACCTAGCATTCAATGACTCTGTTCACCCCTCCTCAGTAAACAAACTTAAGCTCCAGTGAGTCTCATTACCTGTTGTTTTAATGTCATTCCCATGAACTTCAACAAAGAAAAGCACAAAGTCCTGCCTCTCAGGAGGAATAACCGCAGGCACTAGGACACAAATCTGCCAAATGTCAGCAAAGCAGTTTTGCAGAAAAGGCCCTGAGGGTCCTGATAGACACCAAGCTGACCATGAGCCAGCAACAGCAGCAAAGGTGGCCAGCAGCCTCCTGGGCTGCATGGGGCAGCATTGCCAGCAGAGCAAGGGAGGTCATCCTTTCTGTTGCTCACCACCAGTGGGACACCAAGGTGAGGGGTGCTGTGTCCAGTGTTGGGCTCCCCAGTACAAGAGAGACATGGACTTACTGGAGCAAGTCCAGTAAAAGGGTATGAAGATGACAAAGGGACAGGAGCTTCTGTTGTACAAGGAGAGGCTTCAAGCTGCGCCTGTTCAGCTCTGGTGAAGAGGAGGCTTGGGGGAAACCTGTGCCTGCATGTAAACATGTGATGGAAGAAGTAGAGATGGAGCCAGGCTCTTTTAGGCAGTGCCCAGTGAGAGATCAAGAGGCAATGGGCATGAATATGACATAAGGGAAATTCCATTTAAACATAAGAAGAGACTTTTTTACTGTGTTGGTCATTGAACAGGTTGCCTGAAGTGGTCATGGACTCTGTATGCTTGGAGATATTCAAAACCTGACTAAGCATAGTCCTCAGCACCCTGCCCTGGAGGACTCTGTTTCATGCAGGGGCCTTGCACTAGACAATCTCAAGAGATCCCTTCCCACCTCAGCTATTCTCTTCTGCAATTGGTTTTTTTCAACAATGCAACTTAATTTAAGATTTGTACCTGTACTTTACTTGAAAGCCTCTATTTTCTAAATAAAACAGTGTAATACTTTAGGAATAAAACAGAAGTGCATTGAATGCTAACTCTACTCATAAGATATCCTATTGTGCACTTACTGTTGCACAGTTTCCTCAAATCCTTATTCTTAATGTATCATCCTTCAACTTCAACTAGGGTGTGTAGGCATCCAATTCAACATCTTATCCTCAATCTACAGATCTGAAACTGCTTAGCAATGTCCTCAAAAATATTCAGAAATAAAATTTATAGATCTTCTGAGACCCATAGGAGGTTTAGGACAAGACTTGAGAGATAAGATGGCCAAGAGTCAGTGTGTGAACTACAGCCCAGACTCAGCCCCTGCAAAAGCTAAGTGTACAGATTCCTCCTTACTGCACAGAGATGCTGCCAAATACTACAGTTAAATACTTTTGTGTGTGTGTCCATGTAGCTCCTCATTCTTCTGCAGCATTAGTTCTGTGCATTACTCCATGACCACTGAGTTTTGAAAAATGCTGCAATTGTAAATATCAGTGAAATCCCACCTTGACCAGTACATTTAAATATCTTTTCATCTACACCATAACTGTGCTTTGACTTAAATTCAGAGTGAATTCTCAATAAATGAAATTTTTTTTGAGCCTTGCCTTATTAATATTCAGGAAAAAGCATTTTTCATTTACAAATGCTTTTTTCTAATTCACTTGCTTTAAACAGCAAGCAAGACATTTTGCATTTTTAACGTAAACTCTCAGAAATGCAGATCTTTACAACAGCACTGAAAGCAACTTGATAATTAAATCCATCCCAAACTTAACACTTATTTAGAAATTTCCCTTTATGCGAAATCATACTTAAAAAGCAAATGGATTAAATTCCTACTGATTCCAGTATTCAACTATCAGCTGAAAAACTAACTTTAAAAAAGTAACCTTAGTCCTAGTATTTGTGGTTAAAAGAAAGATTTTTACTCTACAAGTATAATGAATGTGGCTGAACAGCTGCTACAGCCACTGCTGGAGGAAAAGAAGCAATTTAATAAAGAGTAAAGTGATAATTATCCAGCATCCTGATTCATTTTAAGATATGGTCTCTTCAAGCAACAGAACCCACACACTCCCTTTAATTGATAACTGCAAACATTTCCTTGGGCTAACTAAATATCTAGTTGACTGAATTTTCATTAAAAAAAAAAATTGTGATATGATCCCCTGGGGAGAATGTTCTTCAATTATAAACAGTGTTTCATTATATATTCTCCTCTCATACCTTCTTGAGAAGCCCATATTAAACTCATGCCATAAATCTCTTCAGAAGCAGACAGTATTTACTATCATTCATACTTTTTCCAGATCAAGAATAAATAAGAAGGCATTTTCTACATGTGGACAGACTATGCACTTACAGCACTACTAAAGCTCAAATCTGCCCTCAATGATTTTCCTCTACAAATGGCACCGGCCACAGTGAACTTGGTTGTTCTGCACCTTCTAAAAAGCTGGTAAAGGGAATGCTCTCAGGAGATGACCTTCTGTTATGCCACTGGCTTGGGGAAGAGAAAGTTGAGCCAAAAGAAGAATATTTATGGCAAATTAGGGTAATTGTTTTGTTCCTACCTCATTTTCAAGATCTTTTTTTTTCTGGGTATAAAGAGAATGTAGTAAAGGCAGAAGAACTAAGCTGAATAATCTCTCCCAGCCTCATTTTACCTACATGTGCTGCTCTGTCAGTCCTTCCCACTGCTGCCTCCCCTCTTAAATTCCTGTTTAGCAGCACAGCTCTCTCAGTGACAACATTTGGTCTCAGTTGTATCAATGCAGATCTGCAGACTTGCATCTAGATTAGTAGATCCTGCTGATCTATTAATCCATGAGGTGTCAACACTTTGAAATTTATCCTTCAATCTCTGACCACATCACACATTTTCTGCCTGCCCCCTGCTCCTCTTTCACTCCTACTGCCCAGCAATTCCTTCCTACAATTAAAATGTTTGGGGGCCATCATCTTCATACACCTCTGATACCTCCACCCTCGTACCCTCAGCATCTCATCCTGTCTCTGACTTTCTCATGTGGACATTCCCTTCCAACCTGCAAAATTTGCCTAAAAGAGATCTTCCAACTTAGACACACGTCTTTTACACTGGCTTGCTTGTTCCCCAGCAAGAGATTCATAGTCTGAATGGAGTTGGGCACTTACAATTGCCCAACTTCAGGGCTTCTTTTAGCATTAGCCATAACACCTATTGACCAGTACCATTAAAAGCAGCCAGGCAGATGGAAACTACCATTTCTCTGGCTGCTGCTTCTGAGTAGGATCCTGTGTGGAGCAGCTCCATGCCCAGGGTACAACCTTCTTTTCCTGATTCTCATTCGCCTGATTCCTTTCAGGCTGCAGACTCTCCTCAGGCTGCCATTTACTACTGATTTGTCAGTCATTGAAGCTGGGAGCCCCTACACTGGTGCTGCAAACACCTTTGTGGCAGCTAACCCTACTGAAAAAGGAAAGGACAGCTGACACCTATGTGACACTTGTGCACTGTGGGGAGAACTGGAGGTAGAGGAGGAAGAGGCAATATGGACCAGTTCAGAAAAAGGACAAGAAATGGAAACGTGAAGAAAGCAAAGAAGGAAGAAAATCTATCATGTTAACTATCATAACAAAACTTTTCATGTTTTGTTCTATAAACCTTTCAAGGATGGACTCTGGGAGCAAAGCCAAGCATTATATTAGTACTATCCTTTGTGCTGATCTATGCTTGAGATGAACTGTATCACCATGGCTCAGTTTAAAATCTAGGGCAGAAATATGCTATAAAATGCACTTGACCCATTATTATCCTGTGTTTAGTTTTGGGACACTCATCATGAGAAAGACATCGAGGGAGTGAGTCCAGAGGAACATAACGAAGCTGGTGAAGGGTCTGGAGCATAAGTCTTATGAGGAGCAACTGAGGGAGCTGGGTTTGTTTATCCAGGAGAAAAGGAGGCTCAGAGGAGACCTTATCATTCTCCACAACTACCTGAAAGGATGTTGTAGCCAGGAGGATAGAAGAGGGTCGGCCTCTTCTTCCAAGTAACAAGTGACAGGACAAGAGGAAATGGTCTCAAGTTGCACCAGGGGAGGTTTAGATTGGGTATTAGGGAAAGGGCTGTCAAACACAGGAACAGGCTGCCCAGAGCAGTTTTGGAGTCACCATCTCTGGAGGTATTTAAAAGATGCGTAGATGTGGCACTTTGGGACATGGTTTAGTGGTAAACATGGCAGTGCTGGGTAATGGCTGGACTTGACAATCCTAAGGGTATTTTCTAACCTAAACAATTCTATGATTCAATTATTATTCCCCTTTGATGACCAACCTGAGGGGCCCATGGGAGCATCCTGTGATGCTCTGTTACATGGGCTTTCTCTGTATGTAAACTGGGTGTTTGGGTCTACTGAAAAGAAGGAACATGTGAGCTTTCCATTACCGTGGAACTAAGAAATATCTAGATCCAGGTGCTGGAGAGCAGTACTGGATCCCACAGTATGGACACACCATCAATACAACCACCATGATCAGTGAGCAGAGAGGTTCATATCAATAGATCACATAGCAGTAAAGTCAGCAAAATGGCAATTAACAGACAACCTCTCTCTACTGTCAAGCTCCTTGTGAAGTTTGCAGATGTGCTTTTGGGCATGGACTTGATTAAAAAAAAATCATCCCAAACCCAGTAATATTTGCAAATCATATATTCAAAGAATAACACCACTTAAAATCACATTTCTTCCCATATACTTCGATATTCAGATGCTTTAATCTCTGTTATGAAGCCTCCTAGGACATCCCTTTGTTTTCAATACCATGAGCATAGTTATTTATTGAACATTTCCAGGCCACCATTCAATCCCCTTAGGAAAGGTTTCATCTAACCAACAGCAGCCCTCTACAGAGCAGAACAGCAAAGAGATCAATGGCTACCTTCCTTTCTTCCACAATTGTGCAGCTCATTTCATACCATCTGCAGGCAGATCTTTAAACTAGGCAAGATGTAGGTCACATCATTAGGTCTAGATTCAGGAGAGAAGAGCCCAAACTTACTCTTCATTAGCACCAAGTGCAAACATCCTTCCACTGTGCCTTGACCAAATAGTCCCTATCGTGTAAGAGCCTTAGAAACCATCTATTAGGAAATACAGGGCACGCAGGAAGAATTTAGGGTGTCTCAGTCTGGGTTTTTAAGTGCAACACATCACTGACCATTTAGCACAAAAACTAATAAAGCCCAATCTCTTCAGCAAGTTTTTGTCAGAAATGTAGTGGCATTGCTGAAAACATTACAGTCACTGATGCTTGTAGTAGAAAATACAAGTTAATTTTAACAAGATCCTGGAACTACCAATTACCCTCCTGTCATCCATTTTGCATCAATGAACTGCACAGACATTGACTGAGGAAAAAGCGACAAACTATGTCTCTGGAACGCAAAAGCAGAACCTTTAAGATACCTATAATGTCCTTCATTTGACAGAGGCACTGCTGCACCCAGACCTGGTGCAGCCCTGTGGGGTGTGGCATCAAGTCAGCTGCCAGCACAGGGGAGCATGGGGGCTGCCTGTCCTCACCCTCCCTGCTCTAACAGCATCTAGCACTGTCAGATCATGCTGCATATCCCTTCTCTAAAGGTTTTTCTGAGTGTGGGGAAAGAAGCTCTTAGTTCTGGACATTGCCATTAATTTATATGCTGTAGGTGACTATTTTTATTATTAATCTTCTGCACCTCTGTCCAGCATGTTGGATGGGTGAATTTTAAATAAATTACACTTTGCATACTCACTCCTTTTGTGATTTTATTATGCAAATAATGCTCTTCTTTTCACCTCTGAAACCATTCACATGCCACAATTTCAAAGTCAGACTAATTTATAAATATGCTGAGAAAGGCAGATCTTTTTTTAAGGACTCAATACAATAAGAATTGATTTCTGTTGCTTTGTAATCTGGAGGGTAAATGGGAGAGCTCATTGTTTTCATGTGGTTTTTCTTTTTCAGAAAATAGAAGTTCAATTGTAATTTTTATCTATGGTTACATTCTGTTCTCTCCATATTTCTGCAGGTCATCTTAAATCATGCCTGTTCAACTGGCTGTGGGTATTCTATGATTTTCTGAGAGACAGATGCAACTCTGAAAGCAAAAACCACAATAATTTCTTGAGGTGTTTGGGAATGGATGAATTCCCAAGGTAAGGGGGGGCCAGGCAGGGGAGCAGGAGAGGAGGAACGATACGGAGGACAACAAGAGGGAAAGCTGGCAGCTTTCTGAACATTTGGATTGCTCTCTGGAGGTTGCCCTGGAAATTAGTGGAGTTTGCAGCAGGATGTATTGAAAAGATATTGAGCACATAATCCTCAGCTCCTTCATAAATGCTGATCTACAGCTGGGTCACATCAGCTGCTTCAGAGCAGGAGTGGTAGTAACACAGGTCACCAATACAGAAATATGTTTGCTTTGTTAAGCCTTGGATTTTGTAGAGGCAGACACAGAGTGGTCCCACATCATGCTCATTTTTGACTCTCTGTGAGGTTTGGTTGCAGAGGAACCCTTCAGCACCCATTTTTTCTACTGGTTCAAACAGCAGAACCATTTTTCTCAACATTTGAGGCCATATTGCCTAAACTGCAGACATTTATTAACGGCTTTCAACGTATGTGTACTGATTACTTATCATTCAGAGCACAGGTCAATCATTCTTGGCTAGAAAATTACAAATATTGCTCAATGCTTTCTTGATCTTAGTCTGAAAGATTAAGTTAGTCAGCTGTCTTGGTGGACTGAATACAGTCCTGCTCTACTGGAGTTGATCCACTTCCAATTCAAGAAGCTTTTGCAGGACATTTTTCTACTGCATTGGTTTCATGTACTTTTTACATTTGAGCCTCTCTTCAGCCTAACTAGGAAAGCCAATAGTCAACATTGGTTCTTTTTTTCATTATTGTCTTCAGTTAATATTTTAGCTTATTTTCTCTAATGAGTGCCCTGTCACCTCTGTATTATGCAAGACTTCTTTGGTGCATCCAAACCAACTTCAAAAGTAACTACCAACCCCAAAGACACCCACTCTAATGATGAATCCAACAGATCAGATAGACACAGAAATAATTCAAAGGAATAATTCAATCTTACCTTGCACAAAAACAAAAAAAAGAAACATTATAAAAAAGTGTGTTTGATCTGTTCACATTTAGCATCAATTATAGAGATAATGTAAATTTGACAGATTTCAAATTTTAATTACCTTTAAATTTGCATAGTGGTTTACTAAATGCCTTTTTGTTTAAGTCTGTTTAATATGGTATTTAATTAAACCTCATTCTAGGTCAAAGGAATTTAATTAAAAAAACTTATTGCCTGTAGGTCCTACATAAACAGTGTTGAGCACACCTTGTGCTCAGAGCTCCTATGATCACCAATAAAGTTGCTTCCTTGCTCAGGAACAAGCTGATTACTTATAGGCCTCAATTACTGGAAATGGGGTAACAGGGAAATGATTTGCCATTGGTAAATCTCAACACAAAACACAGCTGTCCCACAGGAAAATGGTTCTGTACAGAGGCGTAAGTGGTGTAAGTGGAATCCTGCACAGAAACGCAGCACCCTTCTTTTTCTGAGTGCAAACAGAAGGAGTGAAGGGATACAATATTTTAAATTATATTACAAAGGATTTTAGTATAAAACACTGAAAAAATCCCAAACACGTAAATTCCTCTTCTCCAGGATGCATCTAACACAAAGCTGGTAGCATTAGGATGTCTTTAGGTCCTGTACTTGGCCCAAAGGATATCAAATCTGATGCACAGCAATCCAGTCATCGGTTTAAAAATGTAACAGTTCAAACAGTGCTCTGCCAAGGACCTGGACAACCTTGCATAGATTAAACATATATTTAAGTTTTGGCAGTATTTCTCTCTTAATATTTTTCATTTCCAAATGGACATTTGTCCAAGCTCATGGCTATCTGGAGAGGCAGGTCCATCAACTGTGGGTTGTAACACTTCACAGACTCTCCTGGTCCTGCTTTCCCGCCATTCAAAATGCTGCCATGGAGACTATTTTCTGTTTCCTTGCTTTGATGATAATGGATTTGTATTTGCAACAGCAGACTCAGAAATGTCTGAAGACTTTCAAGGTCCCTCCAAGCAGAGCCTCTCTTTACCCATCATTTCTTATTTGTTACTGAGCTATTGATCCTAACTCTGCCAGGGACACCTGCCTCTGCTACCCAGTCAGAAAAATCTCCAAAGACAATCAGATTTTCTCCCAGGAGGCTCCCACTTCTGGGCAGAGTTTGTTCAAAACACCTGTGAGGCCACCCCTCACTGTCATCTTGAAAAATCTCAGAAAAAATCTAGAAAGACTTCCCTTTAGCATGATGCCTACAAAAAAATTGATAGATTTGTTTGGATTCTGGCTTATTTTAAGAGCGAGCTACTGTCTTATTTTCCTCCTGTATCTATTTGTTGCATTTACCTGCTGCTTTCTCACATAGCATGCAATCTTTTGCAGTCTTTGCAGTCCATATTCACAAAGCACTGAGGGCAGCGAGGTGCTGGCCCACAAGGAGGGCTTCAAAAATGCTGTCATAATACAAATAAGCACAAAGAAATAACAATATCATGTGGAAAGGATTCATTTTCCCCTCTGCTTTCATCAGTAAGAAAAAGAGGACTATAATATCCAGACAGAAAATAACCAGTGCATACTGCACACAGATCACATGTACCAGTCAATGTGCAAAGAAGGATTTCTTAAGATGCCTTGTGATTGCCTTCACAGGGAATCAATGTGCATATCTGCAGAGGAGTTTCATACTTCTTGATGACACCATAAAGGAGAGTCCAGGCTGAAGCATACTTAGGTACCTTCACGTCTCATTTACCTCATTCTTGGGTCCTTCGCCACAGTTCTCTCTGCTGGGGGTGGGAACACAGGTATCCCAAAAGGCCACTCTCTGGATTCATGCTCTTTGGCTCACGATTGTTTAGAAGCATATGCCAAGGATATTTCCATTAGTAGCAAGCACTGTCACACGAACCATCTTTCTTCTCTGTTTATCCTATTCTAAAACTACGTTAAATGCACTAAAGAAAGGAAAACATGCACCCAATAAGGCAGACTAGGAAATTTGCTACCAGAAGCTCTTTGCAGGTCTTGGCTCTCTCAAAATAAACCTTAAAGTATTTAATGCTGAACTTCTGACACCTGTAGTTACCTTGTACAAACCAGGCTACCCCAGGAAAGACATGTACAAAAGCAGTCACTATTTTTTGTAGGCTATGTGGCCATGCTTATTTAAGGGAAGGTTTGAACTGTGAGATGCAGAGATAGAAAACCTTGCAACACTGTGGCACATTATGTATATATCACACACAAGGAAGCACCCTCAAAAAGTGATCTTTGTGTTTTCTCTAAATTTCCATAAGCATAGATTCTAACTAAACAAATACTGTTCATCTTGTGTTGTTATTTGGAGAGAGAACACAGTTGGAACTCTGCTTCTCTGAACCATGTCCTAGATCTTTTTAGCTTAAAACCTCCACCACCCATATCCCTGGACATTTCTACATTCACCTTCAAAAATTAACCCTTAAGTCTGCTGTATCTTTCCAGATCCCAAGGCAATTGGTTACTAGGCAACCACGCCTATTTTCTCTGGCTTGCTTTTAATTGAAGACTGTGCTAAATAACATCACCATAGAAAAAAGGCACTCTCTAATGGAGAATAGTCATTACTAAAGTCATAGCAAGGGCTTTGGTATAAGGGAAATGGGTACAGGAAAGCAGTCCCTCCCCTCAAATGTCCTCTTATCACCATCAAACAACTGCTAAATGTACAAAGAAAGACTTTTTGCCTATCTCTCTTCTAAGCGTGCAAAAAGAGGCTCACATGAAAGTGAGGTCTGTGCTATCTGGTGACCTGCCCCAGGGTTATCACATTCTTCCTTCTGCCCTCTTGCCCATCTCTCATCCACACCACCTGACAGAGCCCTCCACAGATGGAGGGAACCACTGAACTGCTCAGCCTTCCTCTGGGAAGAGACCTACACCTGTTTCTTCACAGACAGAACCTGCAGTTGATCTACCCTGTTTGCCCCAGGAACAGGATACAGAGGACTCTCGGGGAGCAAACTGAATTGACAGAGCTCCTGGTGTACATGAGTCAGCAACTCCACCACTGGAGTTTGGATCCACCAGACCCAAAATGAGATCAGTCCCACAGCAAGTGTTTTGGCACAGATTTTTGAGGAGGACAAATCCATCGCACACTGATACCCTGCATGTGCAGTAGGTTAGTCTGGAAACGGAGCTGGAATTTTTTCAGCAATTCCTGAAATTCAAATACAAAAGATGTCACCATTCAAAAAGTGGAAGTCTTTCTGCTTTTGGCAGTACTGTCTCTCAAAGTACAGTGGAAACACAAACCAGTTCCATACTCCAAATGGAACATGAACAGGCTTGTGTGCAAGCAGAAGGTGAGAACATACCTACATGATGTGAAA
Source organism: Calyptomena viridis (assembly GCA_013390005.1). Classification (NCBI taxonomy): domain Eukaryota; kingdom Metazoa; phylum Chordata; class Aves; order Passeriformes; family Eurylaimidae; genus Calyptomena; species Calyptomena viridis. Next base: position 607,598 of record WEIV01006696.1, read on the forward strand.
AGTGCTACTGTGAACAATTAACATTTCAGTACAGTAACCTCCTAATGCTTTGGTAGTCATTAGTCATTACAGCAACTAGTTTCTGCCTACTGACCAACTCAGTAAATCAGTTTCCACACTGCTGTACCAAGAAAGGAGTTACGAACATGCAAGGAGTTGGGGAGGATAAGCTGTAGCAGCCTCCACCAGATGACACTAAACTGCTACAGAAACATTTAAAAAATGGAGCCATTCTACTAAATGCTGTGTTAGGTGGAAAGTTGTGATGGGGATCTTGCTGCCACCATAGACATGTCTACGGCAGTCAAGATGCCAGCAGATGTCAGCAGATGCTGACTAGACCTGCTCTACAAACCTGGCCTCAGAGATGAATTTATGTAACATTCACAATTAAGGAAATAAAAAATAAATCTATTAGTTTCCTTATTTAATGAAGGGAGAATGAATGATGTCATTGATTTTTAGGAAGAGCATTTAACAAGTGAAACAATGGACCTAAGTCTTGGGCAAAGAAGTAGTGGTATCAAACATTTTCATAACATGAGAGTTGTGAAGCAAGCTTCTAAAGAGAGCTCTGCCTGGCTTCTCCATGTAACTCTTCACTTCCTAAAAGCAAAATTCTTGTCTAAGCAAATTCAGCCAGGCTGCAGAGCTAGACCTTACAGGTTCACTACATCCCACCAAACTCAAAGCATCTAAATAAAGGCCTTCATAAGTTTAGAACCTTTATATTCACTGCAGGAAGAATACTACCTCAAATTTGAACTGCCCTCTGGAAGTCTATCCGAACTGGTGGCTTAAAAAGAGTTTCTTGTCTCCCAACTCCATCTGTATAATGCAAGTTTGATGGGAAAACCCCAGGTTGTACTATGTCATGGCCACACACTTCCAGCTCCAAGGAAAGAAACACTTCTCCATTGTGTCTCATTTCCTTCTCTGTGCCAAGAGAGACTTTCCTAAGTGATAAGAACGAAACATTTAACTCAAGATCTTCAAGAACTCAGAATTGGTTTGTGATACCTGAAATAGCACTACTTATACACTTCCTTTACATCTCATCCTGACTCGTGACACGTATCTTCAAGACATCCCCTGTCAGACAGCCAGTAAGATTTGGTCTAGAGCTCCAAGTGACTAATTGGTAAGAATATATCTTAGCAAGAATGCTTTTAATTTTGTGTGTTTGACATCTTTATATACATTTTGTGAGATGATGAATACATTTTCACCAGGTTTCCATTGGTGCCATACGGTGGCTCACAAAAAGATGAACAAATTAGGTGTAATGAGGCTTATTATATAAAATAAGAGGGGAAGATCTGCTATTTAAAGGACTTTCAGAACTTGCAAGATGACATTCAGGTGGAGAAGATACTCTGTACCTCACTTCTCTGGTATTTCTGGTAGATGGCCAGAAATGCTTCTGCCTCTGTCAGAGGAACCAGTGGACTTGTGAAGAGAAGCAGTTGCAGGAACATTTCAAATACGAATAGGAGGCAGAATAGAAACACCTTTCACAAAAACAGATGCAAGCCAAATGTCTTTAAAAGTGGGGAAACCTGGGAGATGCCAGCAGATGGATGTGGTAATACTGAATCAGGCAACAGCTTCAGACGGACAGATGACTAATAATTCAAAGGCACCAGGCCAGAAGTCCAGATGCAGCAGTAGAGTGAATGAGCTACAGGCAACAAATAGGAAGGTTCAGATGGGATAGTTGCTGCCTGTCCTCTCTCCCCTTGAGGGTTGGTTTGCACTCCATTAACGAGGTACCATTATGCCAGTGCGAGTTACCCTGATACAGGGCAAAACAGTTAACGGTAGGAATACGCTGACTCCACGAAGAGGTTCATGCATCAGCAAGTTTATTACACACTGCAGTATCTACATAGTAGCTACACACAGCTGGTCTCACGCATATGGTTAGATTCTACAGCCTAACCCTAAGCTAAGCTAAGCTATCCTAACTACATCTGTGCTTTCTAGACTTCCTGTGCCAACCTACCTACCTCCAGCAGACCCCATGTCTATGCCCCCAGATAGTGTGTCTGTCTGGGGTTCTAGACATGTCTGCAAGATGTCTTCAAGATGTCTGTCTTCAAGATGTCTGTCTCTTCTCTCTATACAGCTACAACTATATGACACACTATACTGTTTACATTAACTGCCCAATGGCCTTAGGGCCAACCCTCCTTGTGCAATCACAGACACCAGGCTACATCCACAGGACACAGCCTGTCACGGCCTCTTCTGCCAAATATGCTCTGATATCAAGGTGCCATGCTACCTGCATGCCCACACTCCATCAAGCACACATCCACCTTAATGCCACTCTGTGAGCACTTGGAGGGCCGGGGAGAATCTCTAAAAAACTACATCAGCCTCTGCCTTAACAGCTGTTTCCCAGTTCAGTCTGGCAGTATGAGTGGGTGTCCTCTGGAAACAGACAGGGCAGCCACTGGAGCCTACCAGAACTGCAGCAGTTCCTAAAAACGTAACAAAATCCCTACCTTCAGCTTATGACACATGCAAACAAGACAGCACTGTGCACTTTCCATCAAGGTTATCTGAGTATTTACAGGAGCACAAAGGATGCTTTTGTGTGACCTCAGGTTTTCATCTGCACTGCATCCACTCTCGCGTGAGCTGTGCTAGAGAAGAACATCTCAAGCTAATTCTGCAGTGAAAATCTGTCTAGACCATCAGAGAAAGCCCCAGCTCCACTGTGGGACACATCCACTGCTTAATTATTGTTAGAGCTGTGGCTCACAAAGATGAGGTGGATTCTTACAACTGCTGTCAGTACCAGCCTTCCTCCCCCCTGCTTTTCACATGCAAGTGCACGCTGCTTCTGTGACCTGGCTGGAGGACAAACCCAATGACAGCAACACAGCTGTTTTGGAATCACTGGATTAAGAGCAGGGTGGGTTTAATTTTCTTTTTTTAATGGTAAGATTACTCAAGAAAATGTGCCAAAATGGATCAGCAGGTCCAAGGAAAGAACTCTGTTGGCACTTATTTCAAGGTAGTCTACCACATTGAACCTAACCCTACCATTAGCATTATGATAGCAACATCTGGTGCCAGCATGGCACTTAGCATTTCTTCATGTCTTTACATTTCCACTTCCTTCTAGTTTTAACAGATTTGCCAGTAACAACTGTTGCATCTCTAACCTCTGGCCATTTCCTAAAGCCTATGCCTCCACCTAAACCTATCACACTGCAAAACTCCTCTGCAGGATTCCTGTTTTAGACATTAATGTCTAAAATAATGTCTTCAACAGAAGCAGCAGATGCTGCAGACAGAAATAAAGACATACAGAGCAGGAAAGAGGGAGGACAGCACTGATTAAGTTTTGCTGTGTTACAGCTTGTTCTTCCAGAAAGGCTTGCTGTCAGCTGTTCCCTAGCACTGTGCATGTGTCTCTTCTGGCTAGAAAACACTGCATTGTGTGTCAGATGCAGCACAATTCTTCCTGGCTATTGCTCACTAATTGTAGACCCACTTCAGGGTCATTCAGCCTCTGCTCAACAGGATGCTGCATTTCACCTTTACAAAAAACCTTTCCTTGGGCATATTATGGAGCAGACCCTACAATGAGAGACATGATATACTAATTAAGTTACATCAGCTGTATATTTTCTCATATGCCATATAAAAGAACGGTGCACTTCTCTAAAACCTCTAAGGATACAGACCAAAGTGTAACTAGCCAGGGGGAAAAGAAAGGTCCCCACCTCTTCTGCTCATATGTCTTTAACATGTTCTTTCCCAAGGAAAGCACTGTTAGACTGGGAAATGGAAATAGAGCGTATCAGTTCAGTGTGGTCATAAATGGGCAGATAATAAGGCATAAATGTATCAGACATTATCAAAATAGGGAAAAAAAAGACAGTTTTTGTACTTATATACACCCAAATATCCAGAGGGAACTTGTGCAGCTCTTTCTTTAAATTTCCCAAGCTGGAGAGACATTTGTAAGATTTCACTGCCCTGACTATATTACCTTATTTTATGTTACCACAAAGAGGACTTAGAGCTGATAAAATATACTTCCAAAGAGCACATTAGTCTCCTTTCGGAACGATGAGTTGCCATTAAAACTGACAGGTATTTTCAATAATTTCCCATGGGAAACTATCCCCTGACTCCTCTAAAAGCTTTTCAAACCCCACTGCTGCTGCCATTCACAAACCACAAGCAAAACACCCTGCTCCTGCTGTCCATTCCCAAGCACTCTTCAAAAACAAATGACAAATTCCCCAACAAATTGCTCCTGAATACAATTTGCCTGCCCTCCTTGATTTTGCTTATAAGGAAGAGTGTTTTGTTCACGTTACTTTTCCTGCCAAAACCATATTATCACAAGTTAAAGGGGGAAATTACTTTGCAGGAGCCTTTAATTAAAAGAGGGTCGCATTTCATTGCCTTTTTTCTCTGTGATAGACATTGCTATCCCTCCCCTCTCCTTTCTCCATCTTCCAAAAACCAATGCAGAACAGATTGTCATGATGGTCTTTTACCCAATCTACATCACCACTGAAATTCACTCCTTTTATACATTGTCAGAATGCAGCACTGCACAATGCAATAAATAGCTGTTTTATTCACTGAGGGCTTACCTGGCACTGGCTATCACACTGCTCTTTCTAGTACTGTGCAATAATTACAAATTGTAATTTTTTCACCAATGGGTTTATTTAGCATTAAGAAATAATTGCAAGGAGCACTGTATCACAGCCCAACTTTATTTTTTTTTAAAATTATTTTCTTGTTCTACTAATTGTATCCAAATTGTTCAAATTTTAATGTGTTGTTAAGAGTAAAAACTAATTAAGAGCATCTTTTTCTATATTGTTAACTTTTCTCTGAACTAGGAAACTAGTTTCTCATGCCTGCCATGAGTCTAAGTGAATTGCTATGTTCATTTTCTTTCAGAACAGAGATAACGCTGTGTGAGCATGTGTTTTTTGAATGATTGGATTCTTTACCTCTGCTTCACATCTATCTTCACTCTTATCTAGCTCACTGAAATATCAGTCAGAAGCCTGTACCAGACATATCAGTGCCATTTATGATCAGATATCTTTCCTGGATTTGCTGCCTGGCAGACCACTGCAAAATTTTAAGACCTTCTGCAGTAATTAATTTTTTTCCTTGAAAGAGAATTTTTTCCTTTAAATGCATTCCCTCTTCCTTTTGGGGCTGATACACATCTATGAAGCATATCCTGCTTTCCTTGCTGAAAAACTCCTGGATCAGCAGAAGTGTGTGCAACAGTAGGTGTTAAGGGTTTCTTTTGACAGCATGAGACATTTGGATGGTACACTCTTAAGCTCATTTCAAAAGAAACTATGGGGGGTTTATTTTCACTGTTATACAGCACAAATTTATCACAATTGGAATAAAAAGACTTAGGGAAAAAACCTATAAGCATGTCCTTGTCAAGAAACCATTATCTGAATAGCCCTGCGACGAGTCACAAGCACAAACCTACATTCTTTCCTTAGGAGATGACTTTCAAAGCCAAGAGGTAAAAAAGGCATGATAAAACACAGGGTTCAGAAAAAGATGATCTGAGGTCTACACATGGAAACATTGAGGAAAATTAAGGTAAATCACCCTAAAGAATGAAGTCATTGTGAAGGAGGTTGCATCCCTCAAACCTACAAGTAGGTGCTTTCATTCAAGCATAAAGTAATCATAACTCTCAACGTTGTATTTCTCCTTAGAGGATTTTATGAGCTCTATCACAGATGCACTGACTTAAAGCATTAGCAGATTTGGCTTATCTTTCCCCTATGTATTTGGATATATATGGCCCTGCTCTGTAATGACTGATTTGAAAGTTGAAGTCAGATTTAATATGGCAATTTGCTCTATTGCTATAAATCTCTCTCACCCAAAAATAACTGCTGGAGGGGTGAGGAAAGGAGGAGAGTCCTGAGCACAGCCAATGCTATAGAAATATCTTCCAAACTCCACTTTGAACTGAATCTTAGAAATATTTGAACCCACTGAAACTTTAGTATCTCCATATCCTTCTCAGGTATTTCTGTGAGCATGCCAGGTTACAGCCAGAATGCTAAGCTGTGTTGGTCTTCTTGGTAGGAGATAATTGCCAACACAGGACAACAGAAGCTAAGGCTGTTTAAGAAATGACATTATAAAAGGCATTTTAAGAATCTGAGTTATAAAAGCTGTGGTTCTAGGCTAAAGAATGAGTACATTAAAGTAAGCGTCACTAGATGTTTCTGTGTTTATTATGTGCTAGTAACTCTGGGCTGAATGTGTGCAATTTGTGAGTACAAAGACATTTTTCTTCTAACAGCCAATCTTAAAACCTCAAGCTGGGATCTGAGAGGTGAGGTGGGTTTTCATTCTTATACTTCATTACCAAGAAACATCAATTAATATATAGTTGCTTATGCAGCTGTAACTGATCCTTATTATTCTGTTTTTTTAATCTTGAAACCCATTCGAATACAAGAGCCAAAAAATGCAAACCAGACTACAGAGTTTACACAACGATGACCCAGTGCCTATAGACCATAACTCAGCAAAGGAGCACAAATTGAAAACATCTGACAAAATCCACAAATGTTGCAAAACTAATAACCCAGATAAACAGTGAAGATACCACTGTTTAGAGTCAAACCTTCCCCAGATGACTGCATGGGTTGTTATTGTCCTCTGAACTCCTGCCAGTATCTTTTCAGGAACGAGTGCTCAGAGCTCAATGTATTATCCTAGACAAAGTCACAAAAAGCCAGATTGGAGGGCTATTACCTCTCTATATTATCATGTAGTATCTCTGTCATCACTTCCCTGGTGGCAAGCATACAGTATTGTGAATTTATATTTCATCTATGGCTTAAGCACTAGAAGGGCAGAAGTTTATCAAAAAGGCTTTGAGCAACAGCTTGTGCTCCACCCACATGCGCTACAAGCTACCGGTCCAGCTTAGATGAACCCAACCTGGACCTCCTGCCTCTCCCCTGGGATCAAGGCGGGAAGCAATTTACGTCAGTAGCCCTTCTGTAATGAAATGAGATTTTTAGAAGACTATCCTAAATTACAATTAGTTCATAATAATTAGAAATGAACAACAACAACAAAAATAGCATTCATTCACTTAAAATTATTTTTAATGTTATAATGACTGGTACATAATTATACCAGAGAAGGGCTATTTAAAAGAGGGAAAAAAAGAACATAACTTCAAAAGAAGAGAATTCATTTGCTGTTTACTTGCTTCAGGGTTCTAATTACTCTGGAAACCAGCAACCCTCCTGATAGGATTACTGACACGAATACAACTTGCAGCTGCAAGGAACGCTGAGCACATCAGTTTTTTAGCACCATTAAAACAGTCCTCTATAAATACCAGATGCATCTATCTATCTATTTCTCTCCCTTCTCAGCACTTACTAGCAGAGTGGTCGCAGAGCATATCGCAAAAATGAAATGTGTAGCCGTGGCAGAACTGGCGCAGTAGAGCAAGTAATTTGTATCAGGCTGTATAAGAGTTTAAGTTTTATTATTAAGTATATGTCACAGATATACTAGCACCAGTTCATCTTCTTTCCCATTACAGTTTGGATTTATACACTTATTAATAAAATCCAGACGGTCATTTCAACACCCTCATTTAGCAAAATAAGCTAGTCAAATCTGGTCAGTCGCAGGGACTCCATGTGGCAATGCAGAGAGCTCTGGCAATTTTAATTGTTGCTGTCTAGAGGAGATTTATGATGCTATCCATCCTGGTCCTAGCTAATAAATCACATCTTCCTCCAGTCTTCAGCGGATAGGTTGGATGAAAAAGGCTGGTAGGTCTCTTTAGCGCCTCCTGAAAGTGGCACAGAAGTAGGAAGGCTCTGCACTGCTTTTGCTTTACCCATATGGACTCCCAGAGAATTGGTTTTGCTGATGAGGTTTTGAAAAACATCAAGAGGAGGATTTTTCCTCAGGAATGAAGGCTGGAGGAACCTTGAGCTGCCATTCTGTTCTGGTCCCTGCACCTAAAGCATTTGATATGGTGTCTCTACGCCTCATCCTCCAAGCAGCAACCCTCAAGTGACTCTTCCTACCATTTGTCTTGGTCAGTAGGTAAGCTCTGCAGGACAGCCCCTGCCTTCTACCATGCATAAACAGACATTCTCACCATGGGGTGGCAGATACAACAGCAATAAAAAACAACAGCTAAAAGAGCAGGAAAATATCTTCAAATGTCAGGTTTTTGCATTCTGTCCCTTCCCCTTGCTTTTCTAGGCAGCTAATAAGAAAAACCAACATTGCAGAGCAGTTAGGCATTTCTTAGGTCCAATGGGAACAGCATTAAGGAGGAAAAAGTATGAATGTTCTACAAAATAATACATTTATCAAAACACTCAAGAGACAGAGAAATGCCAAACCAGTAGTTTCCTTAAGAGATTGTCCTGTAATGGCCTTTGGGCAGCAAAATCAGTGGATAAATTAAAATTCTTACATGATACTCTTAATAAATGTATTACTGTAAGACATGCAAGAGTGGCAGGGAGCCTACACTTAAATATCACAGAACAGTATCACAAAACATTCTGAGTTGAAAGGGACCCACAAGAATCATTGAGTCCAACTCTTAAGTGAATGACCCATGTGAGGATCACACATACAATTTTGGTGTTATTAGCATCATGCTCTAACCAACTGAGCTAATCTGAAGGCTGGTTAAACAAATCAGATGGGGCACAAGAAGCGCACCAGTGAAAAAACTCTGGCATTCCAATGTTTAATATCTTCCTAAGTGATCTGGATGATGGAATAAAGTGTACAGTTTGCTAATGATACCAAACTGAGTGGGCAAGTGGATGTTTTGGAAGGGAGAGCCACCCTGCAGGAAGACTGGATAGGTTGGAAGAGGGGGCTAACAAGAATCTTATGAAGTTAAACAAGGACAGATCTAACGTCCTGTAGCTGTGGAAACATAATTCAGGAGTGCAGCACAGGCTGGGATCTACTGGGCTGGGGAGCAGTTCTGTGCAAAGGGACCTGGGGCTCCTAGTGGAAAACAAGCTCCAAATGAGGGAACAGTGTGCTGCTGTGGCAAAGAAAGCCCACAAAATGCTGCCCTGCACGGACATGTGCATCCCCAGCAGAGATAAAGAAGTCATTATCCCACCCTACTCAGTGCTTTTCAGGCCACACCTGGAATACTGCATTCACTTTCAGTCCCTGCTATACAAGAGAGTTGTGGACAGGCTCGGAGAGGGTCCAGAGAAGGGCCACAAAAAAGAAAAGACTGAGAGAACTGGGTTTGTACAGCCTTGAGAAAAGAAGGCTTAGAGGAGACCTTATCATCATGTTCCAGTATTTAAAGAGTGGCTATAAAGAAAACCTTATTACAAGGAGTCACAGGGAAAAGGGGAGAGGTAATAGATACATGTTACTCTTGGGGAGATTTTGACTGGACACAAGAGGAAAATATTTCACAATGAGAACAATCAGCCATTGGAATAATCTTCTCAGGGAAGCAGTGAATTCCCCTACACTGAACATATTTAAGATTCAGCTGTGGAAGGTGCTGGGTCATCTTGTCTAGATCACAGTTTTGCCAAGAAAGGTTGGACCAGATGATCCTTCAAGTCTCTTCCAGACTGTCATTCTATAGTTCTATGGTTTTTCCTGTCATTCTAGGGCACCTATGTAAGTTATACAAATATATTGTCTGCTAATTCATGTGAAAACATATTTATCTATTAATAATGGAGATACTCCCCTACTCCTCATGTCAAGTGCATTCCCAATGCAAAACAAACAGAAAGTCTGTGCACTAGAAAGTAATGTACAGTACAGTGATGAGCTGGCTAAAGAAAAGGAGCTATGGTAGCAGAGCACAAAGCTTTTCCTTACAGGTAGACTCCTCTGAGCTCCCTGGCTGGGTTATGCTTCTCCATGACATGCTGCAGAAAGCAGCATAGATGTACTCAAAGACAAGAAAAACAGCAGATGGAGAGACACAAGAAGCCTATAAAAGGTTGAAACAAAAGAGAAGAAACTTAGGTTTAATACATACACAAGAGTCAGGCCTGAAAAGGATTCCCAATCACTCTGGGGGGCAATTTTCCAAAGACAGCAGAAGTTCACTTTGCTTAGGCATCACAGAAGCAGGTTCATAAAGACTTAACACTGGCCTGGAAATACTGGAAGTCTTCACTTATTTTGAGTTAAATGTGTAACAGGAGGAAAAGACAGTATCATATCTTTATTAACAACCTCATTAATGAAAATAGAATGAGACTAAGTGCTGCAAACCCTAATTGCTGGCTAACACTTAAAACAGCAAATAGCACCTATTTCTTGAGCAGTCAGTCACATTAAGTATCAAGCTTACTTCTCCCTCACGATTCTGAAATGATGTTCAGCCTTTAAGGGGGAAAAGAGTGAAAAAGAATGCTACCTGCATTCTCGTAATAGCGTCAGTTGTGAAAAAGACTCAGCTTCATGATTTCCCAAGTTGCTATTTTTTTGTACACGCTTGGAAAAAGCGCAGTTTAACAAAACTTCACAATCAGCGATCTTCACAAAATGTTCGGCTTGTATTTGCCAGCTCTTTACTAAGCCAATTCATTTTTAAAAAGCAGCTTAGCAGAGATAACCACTCAGATTTAGCTTTGAATTCTTCTGTATGACATTCATCAGTAGAAATAAAATACTTTGGAGACAAAAACAATCCAATTGTTTCATTAGCCTGAAATACTTCAGATGGGGTCAGCAATAAAAGTAGATAGCTTTTAGATATGAGCACAGAAAAAAACTGTTTCACAGAGGGAGTTCAGAATGACTCTGGCAAACAACATGCTCTTCTAACAGAAAAAGAGTGAGTAAGGTCAGGTCAGCACGTGGTCCAACTTGTTCAGCTGATGAAGGTCTTGCTGTTCTTTGAGCTGTGTGTTGTGCATCCTAATACACTGGGTTTCAACGCTTCCCAGTGGTTATCTCACAGGGAAAAGGAAACATAGGGGCAAATGTTCCATAAACTCCACAGACGAAGCCAACCTTATGATCTATACACATTATTTTCCCCGAAGGCAAGTCAAAGTAGGATGCCTTTCACATGTAGGTGTTTCAGAGTGTTCTTCCTCCTTTCTGATAAGACATCACTCCTGATAGGAAACATTTATGAATACCCCTTTCTCCAGGACATCACAAGGTTTAAGGAAAGTCGTGGAAGTCAGCGTGAGCCCCAAACCAGATTTTAACCAGTTCTCAACTGACCTCCTATAATACATTCTTTCTTCACAGAAAAGATAAAAATTACTTTCATTAGAAAAACAGGCATTTTAGAACCAAAGTACTACTGTATAAAGCAAAAAACTCTAGACAAAATACTTTTTAATTCCCTTTCATCCTGAAAAGTTACTCAGACTTCACTAGAATATACCACCACAATCTGATAAAGCTTTTTTAGCTTGACCAGCAGAGTATCCTGTGGCAGCCTATAAAGCCAACTCATTGGTATTAACACACAGGAGACAACTTAGAACTTAAATTCTAGGAGTCAACTTTGAACTGAAAAGAATTAATGAAACAAAATAATACTGAACTTCAGCTGCCTTTCAAGTTAAAATATTATTGGTGTACCACAGAGACTTAATTTTTAAACTTCCAACATACATCAGAAGTTATTTTGGGACCTTAACTTAAACTATGAGGCACAAGTTGACATTCTGAGGTATCATCAGAAAGATTACAATGAAATGTTGAAGTTGTTCCCTCTAGGCCAGCTGAAGCAGGCATGGCACATCCTCATCTCTCCAAGTCCACCACAAGGCCTAAATTGTACAATAGCACACTTCAATTATTCCCCTGCTTTCAGTGTGCTAAAAACAAGACTGATATCATAAACTGATTTTAACTAACATTAGCTATAAAGCTAAGTGCATGCCAATGTCAGTAAATGAAATGTAAAATTAACTGTGGTGCAAGAGAGCAAAGCCTTGTGAAAGAATTCACTTAGTAGTAAATGGTGAGCACTTTTGTATGTTGTCTAGCTTCACTGAAGTCCTTACTATTTAGATCTCATGAAGGCTAGTTTCACAAAGTCTTTTTCAACATGATGTTCATAATTTATTTTCAGACAGACACAAAAACCAGCTGGCCAGACCTCAAGACTCACTGACATTAGCTTCTCACGATTTCAAGGGGCAGTATTTGGCCTCAGACTTGCAGATGGGAGGTTCCGTGTAACTGAAGTTTGGATGGAACACAACATTGTCTCCTCCAGAGAGACAAACACATAATTTTATGAAACAAATACAAATGTCATGTTCTCAAAATGTGTGATCATAAACTTTGAGAGCTAAAACAAACACAAAAGTAAACAAGGGAACTTCAGAAAGCTGGCAATCAACATCTCGACTTTCTACACAGTCTCAAATCACTACTGCTTAGTTTCCTGGACAAACAAGATTTGACTGCTCTTAGCAATATATACCCAGCACAACTACGGATGGGTGAACTGACTTCTATATGCTACTGACTTCTTCATGCCCTAATTAAAACACTGCCAGAGAGAGTAAGTCCCCTTTGGTGGTGATTATGTTAACATGAAGCAGGCAGGTAAGGTTGAGAGGACAGCACTGTCAGGGAGGAAAAAGATGCCTGGTAATTTGTAAAAAGAAAAGAAAACAACAATGTTGAAATAATCCACACACCCTTTTAGATTTCTTCCTTTTTAAAAGTCTCTTTTTTTCTCACAACTACAGTTAAGCAATAAGGGTGACTGAATTTGATGCACAACAGTTTTAGGAACAGGAGCTGGAAGTACAGAGATAACTTGTTCCATGCTTCCCCCGGGCATGTAAAGTACAGGTCTGAGTGAGTCACCGGACAGGCAGGGGAGTTCGGGGACACAAATGGCCGATTTAACAAGTATGCTAATGTTCACAGAAGGGAACGACAATTAGAAGAGCAAGCTGTGTCTTAGGGATGAGATGAAGAGACAATTGAGGAGATGCTGTTGTTTGGAAGGAAATGTGTTGAGCTGGGATCTTACCTGTGCTCTCTAATAGAAGAGATCCTGATTCTGTTACGAGAATATTGACAGTACTTTTGTGGAAGATGGTTTAAAACCAATCTAAATATCACAGGAATACATTTTTATACATAAAACGTGGTCTTCAAGTCCCTGCATCTTGGTCCTATTCTGTAGAGGGGTATACTGTCTATTACACAGAGACACTCAATAAGTGTCAGTAAAATGCTGTGACTAGCTAGTGCTGCAGAATGAAGAAGCATTAGCTGTCTTGTTCCCAACATTGCTCTAGATCAAAAGAGGTTACACTACATACATATAACTATGGCAGTTCTATAATCAAAAAGTGTAAGAATAATAATGCTCAGAAAGCCTGGGGCCACACTAAGACCAACAGTTCCTCAAACACTTAGGCAGCAAGTAACTTTGCTCTGTAAGGTCACACTCCGTGGTATTTATACGCAAAGGTCTTGCATATGCGTTCACGTTTGAAGAGCTGGTTCCCAACACCATAACACAAAACTCCATCTCCATACATAATTTAACATGGCCATGTGAAACTTAGCTTAATATGCAAAGCAAAGATCACATGAAGTGATAAACATTTAATGCAAGTGGACTTGAAGGTGACACGCTACCATAAGACAAAGACATACAAAGCAGTATTTGTTCTTCCTGTCATCTTCCGCTAGACAACTTGATAACAAAACAACACACATGTATTTCCAGACTTAATCTGGATGCACAACAAAACCTAAAATTTAAACTAACAGGCCCCAACGACTTGGATCCAAGAAGAGACTATGCCAAGAGAAAATACTTAAATCTGATGATTACACTTTTCAAAAGAATGATCCCTCAGATGTGTCAAGCCAAGATTATAAATGTAACAAAATATATACAGAACCTATGGGCAAAATTTAAAATAGAAACTAGCCTTCAAATACAAGAATGACCTGAGCCAAAGATGAGTACATTTTTCTTTAAAAACAATTTTTGCTAGTTGTTTATTTCCAATGTGTTAGTCATTAATATGACACTGACCAGTAGCTTCTTCTTGCTTACATTCAATTCAAAATAAATAATAATTTAAAAGTCTTATGCCTACCAGAAAACCAACTTTCTTTCCCTACCAATTTTGACCTTTTGTTTTTGGGAGACATTGATTTTTTTTTTTTACCGCCTGTGTTTCTAATGGAGCTTGAAATTAACACGGCTTTTTTGTTTACCTCCTAATTTGTGCACCACCATCATCAGGGCTGTCAGCACAGCTCTGGGAATAGGGCTTGTTTACTGCTTCTGCATAACCAGCAAGTAGAAGCATAGGAGCAGAAAATAGGTTTGGATTAGAGTTTTTCCTTTATTTATTCTTTTTGTCCATGCCCTTTTACAGGTTACATATTAATGACCTGAGTGATAATGTGGCCTGTTTTGTCAATATTCCTTAAATGGAACATACAAAGACTAGAGCTAGGTCAGGGATAAGCTGAATTCCTCTGGTACATGTATCATAAGAAGTTGGTATTATTGTTA
>WEIV01006696.1:630801-656170 GCA_013390005.1 Calyptomena viridis
GAAAAACGAATTAACTCTTTCATCCCTGCTGTTAATATGTTATTCTAGTTAGAAACATCTTCAGCAGTGGCTGTTAAAGATCCTTTTTTCTCAGATGAGAGGTGCTCGGCATCTAACTAAATGGAGCTCAGTGGATGACTGGGCTCCTGTGCCAGCAGGTGAGTGTGTGCCCTTCACACTGAGAGATGCACAGATCTTAGGTGTGTGAATAAGCTATTATCACACACAAGGAATCTTCCTGGTCAGAATCAACTTGAAGGACTGAAGTGCCACACGGGGACCAGTCATTTCTGTTTGTTTCCTAAGGTGGGTGGCACATACGTGCAGAGAGACAGACAGAGGAAGTGGGACAGCTGGGGACAGCAGAATGCAAAAGGGCAGAAAGCAGCTCTTCCCTTGCTTTGGACACTCTGCTCAGCACAGATTTCCTGTAAGAAGAAAATTAATCCCAGCATTCCTGGGTTTCTGGGGTTTTTTTGGCTTTCCTTTTTTGAAGATTTTTTGTTTGTTTATTTTAAGTCTTATTTTGCAGTTTGGGTTAATATTAAATGTCAAACGTAATTTGATTTTGCAGGCAATGCCTGGTGTGACTACTGTGTTTCATTCGCTAGTCAGACACTGTTCTTCAGTGCACCCCATGTACTAATAAATCACTTATGGTAATAGTAAGGTGCTCTATCTGATGTAAAAAATAGCAATTGTGGTCAAATCTACCATTCTTCAGGGAAAAGGAAAAAGAATAATCCCTCTACATTATTTCATTCAGCAGCAGAAAACAAAAAGCCAAGGTATAATTAGTTTATATGTAAACATCTTTATATTAAATTCATAGAGAAGAAAATCAAACATGAAAAATAACTATCAGGCCTACATTCTGGTCTCCTCATTGAATTAATGTCACCAGTACGACACTGGATAAAGTAAGATGTACGGGGCCATTGTTTGGATGAGCTGTGTGTTTGGAAAGTAGTTCACTTTTAGAGGGCAGAAATTTCTTTATGAAAATGTTACTTGTTTAAGAAATTGGTATTTATTTGGACAATACTGTCTCATGAGATGTCTAATTTTTACCGTATGGATTCAGCTAATTTACTGAAATACTAATGCATTAAAGCAAACACCTCAGAACAATTTTAAGAACATTGTATTCTCTTCATCATTACGTGTATTACTCATACATAGAGAGATTATTACACCATTCATGAATTGAAGATGCTAACACTGCAACATTAATTTAAACCAAGGATATTTAAAATGCTGAATATAATCACCATTCAAAATAAGAAAAAGGAACACTTGGTTTAAATCAGTTTTATTCTTGTTTAACATTTTTAATTTGTGTTTCCCTTTAGTGGACAGACAGAACTGAAATGGACTTCAAAAAAATCATCTACTCTACTCCTTCACTTGAGGCAGACAAATATCCACACAGATGACTCTCACCTACTCCTCACATCCAGAACCCTGCTCTATTCCAGTTCCTCCAAATACTCCACTGCAATATGCTTACAATATGTTTCTAATACCCAAACTAAACCTCCTTAGGGGCAAACTGAACTAATTACTCTCCCTCTTACCTCTGGGTAGGTAGAGAGGGCATGTTTAAACACCACTGTGATTTTACATCACAAATTCTTTAATATACCTCAAAGATTGTCCCTCTTTCTGTCTTTGTCCTTGCACCCTGGACCTAACTGTTTCACTAATTCCTCACTGGTATTTTCTAAATCTCTGCTCACTCCTACAGCTCTTTTTCTGGTGTTCTCCAGTTTGTCTATACTGTTTCATGGTGTGAAGCCAGCTCTGGACACTATCTCAGCAGAGCGACAGCCAACAGAAAAGAGTAAAGGAGATCCTATGGCTTACGCATAAGACTCAGACTTACATTAAAATCTAGTCTCTTCCCCATTTCTCCACCAGCCATATCACAGTGTGACTCATATTCTGCTTGTGATATCCCAACACCACATGCTCTCTCTCACTGTTACTTACTCAGATATCCCTTGTCTGCATACATACATTTGTTTTCCCTTCCTGGGGAAAACACTTCACTCACTACAGGCCTTACTTAGATTTGCTGAATTCCCATCTTATTAATTTTAACCGTTTTTGCATTTTATGAAGATCACTTGTGACTAAAACTGCCCTCCACTATATCCAAAGCCTATTGGAGCTTTTAGTCCCTTGCACACCACATTCTCCAGTCCATTGTTCAGGGCACTAATGAAAACCATGAGCAGCATCGACCTGGGGCAGAATCTAACAGCATTGCACTTCAGGCTCCCTCCCCATCTGCAAAACAAACAATTATTGTTCCTTGAACACAGTACTTTAACGAGTCCTTCACCTGCCTTACAGTAATCTCATCTGGATGATTTTTTAACCTGTTTACTTTTAAGAAGGCTACATGACTTTCAAAAACGCCAAACCGACAAAAACTGTACTAAAAATTGCCAAAAACTGTACTAAAGACACACATACTACTTTTATCTCCTACACCTCTTATTCCACTCAAAAAGAAAATTAGAGAGGCTTGACACTTTTTTTTTCCTTAATAAATCCACACTGGCTATTTTTCTATCAGCTTATTATCTTCTCGGTGTTTACAAATTGATTAACAATTTCAAGAAGCATTTCATCATGTATCAAAGTTAAGCTGACAGGCTTCCTCATTTTCATATTTAAATTCACCCTTTCTCATCCTTTACAAGTTCTTAAAGATAAAAGCTAAAGTTCAGGAATGAGTTTCATCTGACTCCCAGGCACGCAGGGGTCAATTTCAATAGACCTCGGTAGTTTGACTCTGTCCAGCTTCCCTTCATTACTTCATCTCTGTCCCCCATTCCAGCTTGTGTTCTTTTCCCTCTATTTAAGTTAACTTAAACTGTTCCAGGCACCCCATCACAATTAACTTGTTTGGGAAAACTGAATCCAAGAAAGGCTGGTGTTCATCCTCCTCTTTGTGACCAACTTTCCCTTCCTTGTCCACAAAGTAACAGAACTCTTATTTTCTACATATTTCCCTTATTTCTTAGTATTGAAAAGCCTGAATTTTAATATCCCTTCTTTGCCCCTTAGCAATGTATTATCCTATTGTCACTAGTTACAGTATTCCTGATTTTCAAGTAATTGCAGAGGGCCTGAAGTACTTGTGATATTTTGTGTTCCACTCCTTCAATGGGACGGCCTGATGCCATGTCTGTAGGATCTTGTCTTCCAAAAATCTGTCAGTTCCCTTGAACTTTCTTTTCTCGCCTTTCCTAGCCCTTACCTATCAATACCAAAGTTCAAAGAAACCAGCTCTTTTAAAGTCCTTTGACATTATTCAGCTGCTTTTACTAATTCCTTCCTTTCCTTCAGATCAGAAACTCTTTTGTGATCATTTTCACTCACATTGTCTTGTCTTCAAATTCTCAACCACTTTCCTCTGATGACTCAGAATAAAGCATAAAGTAAATTCCTTTACTAATTTCCTTTGTTCTCAGAAACAAAAGGAACCCTCTTATTAGACAGCCTAGACAAGATTCACTTGACCAAGAGTAGGCATTTGTTCACCTTATCACCCCAGAGAAGAGATCAGGCTCTCTCAGAGTCAGATTCAACTTACACCATAGGAAATATCTAAAGCAAATTACATCAAACATCTCTAATGGTTCATATTTTTCCTAGAGTGACCCACAATGGGAAGTTCTGACAATTAGCTCACACACTGGCATCTATCAATCACAGAACCTCCAGAGGTCTCTAGTACAACCTCCTGCTTAGAGTAGCAGTAGTGTTAGGGCAGGTTGCCCTGGGCTGTGTCCAGTTGAGTTTAGAATATCTACAAGGAAGGAGATCTTTGGGTCCATTCCACTGTTTCATCATCCTTTCATCCATCCTTATATTTAGATAGAATTTTCTCATTACAGCTTGTGCCCATTGCCTTTTGTTCTGGTCTCATGCACATCTGGGAAGAATCCGGTTCTGTCTTTTCTGCACTCTCCCAAGAGGCAACTGCAGAAAGCAGTATAACCCCTGAACTTTGTCTTCGGGATGAACAAACCCAGCCCTCACCCTCTTTTCTGCATCATTTGCTCCAGCCCCTGAGAGCTTTGGTGACCTATCAATGGACTCACTACAGTTTGCCATTGTCTTTCCCGTGCTGAGAACAAAACTGCACAGGCTGCTCGAGATGTCACTGAGCTACTGCTGAACGGAAGGGAATGATCAGTTGCCTTGACCTGCTGGTACACTGCTGCTTGTACAGCCCAGGATGTTCTTGTCCTCCTTTGCAGGGAGGGCACACTGCTTGTTCATAATGAAATTGTTATTTATCAAGGTATTTTTCAGCAAAGCACCACCCAGTCAACCAGTCTCTAACTTGTACTGGTGCAGGTGCTTATTCCATCACACACGCAGGACTCTGTGTTCATCGAACTTTCCAAGTCTCTATCAGCCCACTTCTCCAGTATGTCCATATCCCTGTGAGTGACAGTGCTTGCCCTCCAGTACATCAAGTGCAGCCTCAAATTTGGTATCATCCCACAGATTTGCAAAGGGTGTGTGCTGACTCATCATCATGGTCACTAACATTTGGACACTGTTGTCCCCTTTATCAGTCCTTTCGGGGTGCCACTAGGTTCTCCATCCACTTCTCGTCTCCATACTTGCTCCATAAATCAGCAGTTTGGCTATAGGGACACTGTGGAAGACAGTGTTTTCAAAGTCAAAGAATACAACATGCACTGCTTCTCCTTGCCCACACAGTTCTCTCATCACAGAACGCAATCAGGGTATTTTGCCCTTAGTAAATCCACATTGGCTACTCTCAGCTACCTCCTTGTTTGCCATGTGCCTGAACCACTAAACCAGAAAAGATTAACTGCTCCTTTGTGTCATCCATAAAACTGCCTTGTTACTAGTTTTTGATAGTTAAAATGCTCCTTACCCCTTGGACCTTTCCTATCAATACTTCTGTTAGTTATTCAAAAAACACAAAAACTACCTGTCTTAAGCTTGTGGGTAGTAGATTCCAAATGTCAGTATATCTGTCATCTTGTTGACGTAAATTTAAAGACAGCATATATAAATACGTATGACATTTCTTATTTAGTTAACACATTACATGCTTATTTACATGATTTGCACTTTTATACACAACACTTGCTGATTTCAATTCCTTACATTTTCATTATATTTGGGCATGACTAATGATAGATTATGCTAGGTAATTTTTTTTTATTATTTGAGATTCATGTTAAATTCCAGTTATAAAATAAATCTTAGTGTAAAAGTGAAATGCAATGAAAATGCTGAAGAACAGTATTTTACAAATAAGCTACCAAATCAAGGCAAAAATAAGCTTCTTGTTATATTTTTAAATGATCAGTCTCATTAAGCAAGGAAGCATTATGTTGGGGAACTGAATGTCAGTTCTGGTTGCCATATTTCTCAGGAGCATAGAACCGGTAGACCTCATCCTCTACCGCACAGATTTTGTTTATAGATTCAAAGAGGAAAACAAGCTTTTCAGCTTTTTTTTTTCCTCCCAAGTGGTTTCTTATTTTTTAATGCACTAGTCACTGAACTGAAATGGCTGAACAAACATGAAAAAGATATTATCTCTGCACCTGCAGAAGTAAAAAAAGCTTAGCTCTTCAACAACAGGTGTTTAACCAGCAACTTTCACCAATTGTGTGTCTGACTTCCATTGCATTTCAGCAGCAGTCACCGCTATACATCGAAAAATATGAATTTAAGTAATTATGAGTACCTGTAAGATCTAACTGTAGTCTTTTCTCTGGAATTCAAATAAATCTAGTGTACTTTTCTTTAAAAAAGTAAATATGTAGCACAGTTTTAATTTAAAATCACATTAAATATTTCATACTCACTTAGCCATTGCACAGTTTGCAACTGTTGGAAACACTGCAGTATGTTAATCAGTTTTTAGTTCTTTGATTTTTTTGAAGAGGAAGAAAAAAATTAACCCATGACAGAGACCTTGCTGTGAAAAAAGGCACAGAAACACTTGCTGCGTCACCCCCCACAGAACTTAAGTGTGTGCTAGTGGGGAAGAAACAGAAATGGGGTAGATGTGAATAAAATCATCTTTTGATATTCAGAACAGTGCTGAAATAATTTTTGAGCAAACATGTTGCTGGCTTCAAAAATCTTTTATTTCATGCTTTTGCAGTTTTAACACAGGTTTTAAAATATCAAGCTATTCAAGTTGCAACACATGCAACATCTTGCTTCATTCCTGCCAGTATGGTTCAAACTGGCCTCTTCGCATTGTTTGACATTTTTGCTCAGATACAGTTCTGAACCAAAAAGCTGAATGTGCCAAACAATGCTTTTAAAGCTCATAAATTGGTGTGCACTTGTAATACTTTACTTGTCTCTATCTTCCCTTAATTATAAATGAATATTTCTTCTAATTTATGCCAGGCTAAGTTGGACAATAAAGAGAACAGCTTTAAATAGAAACTAGAGATGCTAAAACCCATAACACCGGGCATGGGTGAATTTCATTTTCTGTTCAGCACATCTGTCAAATACCTGGATCTGATATGCTGATAAAACAAGACAGCTTACGGCAATAAACATGTCAGATCCATCTGTTCTTCAGGACATCGAGAAGAAAAGGGATTGCTCCCTGCAGTATTCTGTACACTGGAGACCACTCTGGAGAGGTTTCCCTCTGCTGCTGACAGCAATTCAGCTCTACTATCCTAAGCCAGTGGGTTTCCAACCTTGTTCCATGTCTTCTACCTGGGCATTTTGTGTACCCATGGCTTCCCTTTCCTACTTTCCACAGTCTAAGAATTGTAGGGATGTAACTATATTGGAAAGGCTCCGGTAAAGTCAGGAAACAAAACCCAGAAAGAAGAGTAAGGCCCATACTGAGTCTGCCTAATCCAGGGTCCTGGCTCCTGCAGTGGCTTTCAGCAGCTGTAGGCACCTCACTCTGCTCTGCATCTCAGACCACATGGTTCACATCCATTACGTCCTCCACTTTCTTAGAGTTACAGCATCCCTTCTCTTACAGATTTCCCTACTACATCTGGTAACTTCCACTGTGAATACGCCAATCAGGGCGGCCTTTGTATCTCTCAAAACACCAGTCAGTGGTCTAAGCAACTGAAGGCGACCCTGAGTAGACAACAGCTGCTCCAGAATGTGCCACCATTTGTCCAACTCCCCAAAGCACGGCTGCAGCCGACACTGAACTGCAGCACTGGCAGCCACCAAACAGCCACCCACTGCAGGGCTCCAATACAGACCACGCCAGCTGGAGCAGAACAAGCACAAAACAGCTGACGGGACTGAGGTGTCATGAGAGAAATCATCTTCCAGCAGGGTTTTAACAAAACCACATTTGAGCCACCTGCAGCCACATTCAAGGAGTTTGGCTGCCGTTCAGGGGATGTGCTATTTTCTCACAGGAAAGCAAAATTAAAGGGTTTTTTTACAGGATATATACAACCCTCTGATAATGGGCTGACTACAATTATCTTTAAGACAAGTAACACCCATCCATTTGCTTTTAACTAGCAGGAGAAAAGAGGGAAGGAGATCTCCAGCCTAAACGAACACAGGAGCCCCATATAACATGCACGAAGTTCATCTGCTTTCTGGGAGGAGCAGCCCTCAGTTTTGGCCATATGAAGGTAACAAAAAAATACGCGAAGCTCCTTCACAACATATACTAGTCAAATATCCATATTATCCAACCCACTTGAAAAGAAAATATCCAAGAAGTCAGAACTCACTAGAAAAGATCCTGCTTTGCTAAGCCCTTCCAGATTAGTCCTAATTTTGAGAGATTTTTAACTTTGACTTCCCCCTAAATATTTAAAGCTAACACTGAGCCGCTGGTGTTGAACCCAGGTTGTAACAGTTCTCTTTAGTATCGCTTGCTTTAGCTGTAAACCATTCTGACTCTCACAAAGCCGGACGGCCAAACTTGTCCTCCAATACACTGGACTCATGTGGAGAACACACAAAAGTAGGGCACAAATGGTATGAGATGGGATGGAAAGGGCCCATGGAGGTGGGGGGTGCCCTGTCCAGAAACTGTAGCCTCCACCACACATTGCCAGATGGAGCTGGTCTGGAGATCACAAGTGTGCACGTGTGGATGTGGCACTTGGATGGCCAGGTGAATTTGTATAAACCATCTTTGCCCTCCAGCTTATCATACAGCACATATGTAAACCAACAGCCAGCAAGGTGGGTCACAGAATGGATAGGGACTCTGGTGAAGCCTGAAGAAAAAGGGGCAAACCACAGAAGTCTTGCAATGCATGAGAGAGGACAAAGCTGGATTAGACCCTTATTGACTCATTCTGCTAAGCAGCAGAGGCAAAGGATTAAGTATATCACCCACTGTAGTTCAAGAAAGTCATGCCATTATTACTCACTTAAAAAAGGCTGGCAAAAATTGTGAAGGAAAAAACCAAGCAACCAGACCTGAGGGTCTGATTACTGAAACCCAGAAATATCCTTTTGGAAAGCTGGCCTTATTTGCTGCAAATCAGTTTCAGCAGCCAATTTGAAGCTATCACACCAGCACACCGTTATATGTAAGTTAATAAGCATTTACTACTGATGGTTTCTGCAGTGGCTGTTTAATTTTTAATCATACCCCTAATTTACTGTTTATATTTTTATCCAATTAGAGTATGTGCATGTGTGTGCATCTGTGACAGAGAGAATATGGAAACCTGTGTTTATTCAGAAGCACAATGCCTTGCTCTCTAAATGAGGAGATACATGTTTCTCCTGCTTGAATTTTTTTTCACATAGCCCTCTTATTTTTCAGTAGAATGCCATCTCAGGCTGTTGTGTTATGTTGCACCATTCTGCTGTTAGAAATGGGCACCACTGACCTCTCTGTACAATGCTATACCTGGAGTCTGGAATTGAATGTCATTAAAATCGCCAGTACTAAGAACAGGACAGTTTTACTGGCACTTTCTTGAACAGAAATCCCAGCATCATTTTTCATCTGTAGATCAGGCATTTAGGCAACACCCTTGGGTCACCCTCATCCTCCTCATCCACATTTCATACTTTCATTTGATTCCTATAGTCATAAAAACTAGATGCACTGAAAGCATGGAAAATGGATCATTTATTTTTAAGCTCTGAAAGTTTTTCATGGCAATCAACGGTACAGTTCTCAATTACAGAGAAAGAGTAAATAAACAAAAGGATAGAGTTTTGGAGAGAACTAGATGGTGATGGAAGGATGGAGATTAGAACACCTGAGAGCCCAAGAGATGAGCTAATCAAAAACAGAATAATATTACATTACTATTACTACCTGACATGCTGTTTGGTGTAATGCCAGTAATTAAAAAAAGAATCAAAAAAGGAGAGCCAGAAATGCACTCAGCAGAGGCATAATGTAGTGGCTATGGATCTGGCAGAGCTCTCAGGAGGTGACCTGACACCCAGCACAACCCCCTGTGACTGTGCCTTCCACATTCAGACTGCCTCTGGTCACAGGCTCAGCTGTACAGCAAATTAGGACAGGCAGTAACAAGACTGCATGCTTCTCAGACAGAGACTGCTCTCACTCCCAGCAGGCAGAGGCTGAAGAGAAAAGGCAGGACCCTTTGTTTTCCCCATGTAGCATCTACTCCAAGGAGACATAATGACAGGTACCTGAGGAGCTCCACAGAAAAGATGTAAATGGAAGTACCTGACCAGGACTCACAGCTTTCTCCTACTGTGTTCATGGATACTCACATCCCACTGCTGCTGCATTCCTTGCATCCTTGAGAGAGCTATGCTGAAAAACCCAGATTGCCACATACTTTATTTTATTCTCAGGAAGAAAAAAAAAAGATTCTATCCCTTCGCAAACATAACGCCTCCAATTTCACTTCTTTTTCTCTACAGCACAAGAAAGGTAAAGATAGGAAATCAATACATTCACAGAAAACAAAATCTAAAGTTCTCATAAAAGGAAGAAACTACAGTGCTATGTCTATAAGATGTCTTAACAGGGACAGAACAAATTGGATTAACATGCTGAGGTAAAAGACTAAAAAACAGAGAAGAATAAGCTGGTTTTAGAATAAATGCTACAGATTACAGCATCCTTTTTTAGAAGCCATTGCACTCTGTAGCCAAAGCATAGGGACGTTTCACATGGCCTTCATGCAGGAACTGTTCCTAAAAACACCCAGCCCCAGGAATGTCACTGCTGAGTATGTGGAGCCCTGTGCTCCAGGAACTGGACTTCTGTATTTAAAACAAAAGCTGTCGGCATCAGCCAGGCAGCTCAAAAAGGCAGCTTCAGCTCTTGGTTTCTTCTTTGACCCCGGGAGCAGGAATTTGCAGCAAGGAAAGAGGAGACTGCATAACAAAAAGGAGACAGGAAAGTCTCCAGTAGCCTCCAAGTCCTAAAGATAGCAATGAAACTAGCACGCAGGGAAGGAGGAAACCACTCTCCTACATAAGAGGAAACCCCAAAATAAAGCCTTTTGGCAGATGGTAAAAGGCTTTAGTATTCATTGAAACGAATGAGCTGCATGAGAATGCAAGAGAGCTTTAAGGGAAACATAGAAAGCCCAAACAAAAGAAGACATAAGAAGCTTGTTTTTTTCAGTCATTCTTCTCTAGGTTTTACCACTTTTTCGACGTAGTTGAAACTATGCAATTTATGGCTTTCAATAGACTTACAACTTCATTGCCCATACTAAATAATTATATGAAAAGGAAGAAGTTTTTAGTAAGTTTTCTGAATTACAAGGTAAGAGTTCAGTTACAGCCAGGATTTCATCTGGGGCTCTCAGCTTGGTCCTGGCCTTCGTTGCTAAGACTGGGTCCAGCTTCACAGAGGCAAAAAAATCCACAGTCACCAAAAAATAATAAAAATGGTTTAATATTTGTATCAGGCTCAACCACTTCCACATGAAAGAAAAACTCAGAGGACTAAGATCTGTCTAACTGCAGTTATTAAAGCACTCACGTCTAAGAAAAATTGCTGAAGAGCAGGTAACTTCTAAACCTACCCCAGGATAATACACAAAATGCATCCTTGCCTGCTTTAGACTTAAGATCATTTAGACTACAAGTAAGAAAACAACCACAAAAACCCCTTAACCCAGAACTCACAACTCCTTAAAGCACCTAAATGTTGCTTTAATTCTACTACTAATAAGCAGTAGTTAAAATAATGTTAATAGACAGTTACAGAACATAAAAGATGATGTATCAATTGCAGAAAAAAAGGTGCAACTTAAAGGCATAGAATAACCAGATTTTGCTAACAGGTACAGATAAAGACAATAAAATTACTATACTAAGGTAGTGGAATTTTGGTGTCAAATTAACAATAAGTAACATCACTTGTTCTATGCTTCATGTTGAAAAGCAAATAGTAGGAAAAGCTACTGCCCACTTTTCTTCTGTTAAATTTAGGTATCCCAAATTAGATGACAAGTCCTCCTTCTGACAGAGGCAGGAAGTTCCAGAGGGCAATATATTGCACCTATCATGAACATCTGTTTTAGAAGGGCACAGATTATCTCTGGGAGTGGCTGTTGTCCTTCAATGATTATTTGAGGAATGCAAGCAATAAGTTCAACCAGACACAAAAGTTTTAGCTGAATAAGATGCAACAAAGACTCTTCAAATTACTCAAGCTAAAAGACAGACAGTATAACTGTTATTATCTTTGATTATGCCATTCCAGTATAGACCATGACTAAAAAGAGTAAGATAAAAGCAGCTTTTGCATTTAATTTCCAGCAGTGATTATGAAATTAGGATTGCAAATAACACAGACAGTGCACATCATCAAAAGAGATTTTGAGAACAAATGAGAAATAGGTTTTATACAGTTAAGGAAAAATTTATGAAGATAATAAAATATAAAAATTGTAATTTTTCTACAATGAAGTTGGCAAGGGATTGTATTTTTCAATTTTAGAAACACCTATGTTGAGTTAGAGAATAAAACACGTTTCTGTATTTGTGGTTTTAATTAAGTTACTAAAAGGGTGTATGGATTTGATCCAGAGGTCAGCAAAATCATTGGTACCCTTCATTGATTTGAATGGGCTTTATAGTCTCATGCTGTACAGGAAAACTGGGGTTGATCTTGTTCTCATTTTTACTAGTTTGACATTATGCTGCAACCAGTGGAGCATTACTTCTTCATACGCCCTCACAGAACCAAGAGCAAAGTTGAGGTCTCCGATTTTCAAAGGGAGATAATTGGGATAAAACCAATTTGTGGCTAGTCATAGACATAAATTTACATTTTCTTAGTTGAGTAGCTACTCTTACTATATGTTCACTGTGCTAGAACTGATACAGAATGTGTGCATGAAGAGTAAGGATCAGTTTTAAGTCAGCTAAACACTTCCTCAGAGACTCTAGCCAAATTCATTATACGCAGCAGGAACTTAAGGAAGACATTAACTTTAGGTGCTCCTAATTTCCACAGACATCCTTGATAAAATGATTCCTTTCTTCTGGTCCCAGAATCTGTTTGCATTCCTCACCTAAATAGCCTGCATTCTGATCATCTGGATCAAAAGAAAATGCTGAAGAAATTAGTAAAACATATATTCTCATATGAGAATTATCATGTGATCAGCAAAGCCATGTAGAAGTAAAGTAAAATTCCCACAGTGACACTCTCTTTACTAGAGAGAACCAAAAAGATGTCAAGAAGAGTAGTAACAGTAAAATAAAGGAAAACATGAGTTGCTGACAAAGCAAAGGTTGCACATTTTAGTGCTTATCACAGCAGTTGATATTTAAGAAGGGAGAAGTAAAATTTATCAACAATCTAGCAAGCAAATATCCGTAAAAAATAATAACACACTGGCAAACAGCTTATTAGAAGACAATAAAACACAATATTCACTACGGTATCTGAGAAAAACCTCCACACCTAAAGGAAACATTTCTAGAAAAAGACAAAAAAGGCTCATAGCTGTCTCATTGCATGAAGTTACATCCCAGGAAAAACACATTCATTACCTTGATGGGCTGTAAGGGCTGGCTGCTTTTTTATGACCTTCAAAAAACATGTTCCAAGTTTAAGCAGAGATGTACAAAAGTCAACTATATCAGTGGTTAGTGTCATAGTCAACAGCTGGAACAGAATGGATGGCAGCCACGCTGCTAGACAGTAAAGCAACTCTTGAGTCTAGAGAAAGATCTGTTCAGAAACTACCCAGATGAAAACTGATTTGTCAGTGGAGCTTTAGATGTAGAACTATCCTTCCCTTCCTCTTTCCTGCCTCTTTCATCTGAAATACAGTTTGTTTGCTTCAAAGTCTTGCAAGTTTGGATTGAGAATTATAACTGCTGTTACTCTGAGAGTGATCAGTGTGGGGAATTTTCAAAGGTTTTTCCTCATCTTTAATTGCCTGACACTTTAAGCCAGTCCATTGTCTAAGATAATGCTGATTGCTCCTTCCATCATCCAACATTCTTCAAGTACTCTTTAAATATGGTTGGACCCTCTTGGCACCTTATGACAGAAAATCACAAGGAACTGCTGAAAAGTGTTTCACATAGCTACACTCTCTGCAACATGGTAAAGACATTCCTCACTAGACAACTCTAGTCTAACCATTTAAACATTCAGGCTAAAGGGAAATCAACCAAAAAGAACTAGAGTAGGAGATATTAATCTCTTGGCCCAACTTTAACAACAATTCTCAGTTCCTCAGGAGTTCTTAAAGGAATGAAAGTCAAAAGAAATAAGAATGAAAGCTTACCTCTTTATTCATCAAGAAGACTGGAATTGCCTAACACTTTAAAAAATGAAGGAAATGTGATTACCATTACCCCTTCATCTCTTACCTCTGACATATGCTAAAGTGCAAAGAAAACAAAACCCATACAGCTTACAGGATTTTGGAGAGTAAATTTTCAGAACAGAAGCTTTACATTACTGAAAACGGCAAAATCAGTCAGTACAAACCTCCTCTTTTTGCTGTGCAAGATCTTTTTTCTTTCATGCCTTCCTTTTAAAATCCAGCTCCCAAAAGCCCTACACAACAACCGTCTTTTAACGCATTAAAACAAGAACAGAACTTCAGAGTCTGCTGGCTAACATTACCAGCAGTAAGCCTCTCAACTGGTCTTACTGAAGAATGAAAGAATATGACAAAATCACTTGTTTCAAGGCCCAGGTGCTGGAGTTGCTTCAACTCCATCTCATTTCATCAAGTGGCAGCTGATGGCAGCTGGGTATGCCAGACAAATGGACTGGGAAGGCATGAATCCTATTTCTAGTGGAGAGGACTCAGAACTCTAGGACCATGTCAATGTGTGTGCCTCCAGATTGTGCTCAAGCTTGAAGGGAAACACAACATGTCTTTTTGTTCACATACAGAAGTCTCTAACTTGCTGATCCTTACAGTTCCTCAGGATAATAGCTCCAGCCCTCCTGTGTAGTTGAACACATCTGCCAAGTCAGAGCCTTGACATATTATACCTGGCTGTTTGGATATAAAATGCTATGCTGTTCCCAAGTCTGGTTATTTTCTAATCAGGTTGTCTTCAGGTGGAAGTTATTGTATAAGCCAAATGTATGTAAACCAAATATTCCAACAATGTGGTTAAGCTTAACTGAGAATAAGCTCTAAGATGTGGATGATAACTTAGTGTGATTGAGAAGCTTCAGAACTGTGGTATTGCCAAGTACATAGTGCCTCAAACTCAACTCATCACTGACACAGAAAAATAGTCATAGACTGACTCCATGCCCTTACAGGTGATACCTTTGGAAAACCAGAGTCACTCTGTGTTCTTAGTGACTCACAGCAGATTTTCTCAATGTATCTTTTCTTTGTACAGGTAACTTCTAATAATTCAAGTGACTGGGAGGCATTTTTACTCATGCAAATATTTTTCAGTTTTAGGATGATACAACACAGCTGTAGCTGAATTGAAAACAAAGAAATACTTTTTTTAAAAAACAACAATTCCCTGACACATTTCCATTCATATTCATGTTGCAAATTAAGGCTGCTATATTTATGCTGTTATCTGCTAGAATTAATACTAAAAAAAATTACGGATGCTTCCTGAGTACTTAGGCTGCATAGAGGTAAATCACGTATTTTTTGAAAACAGTTCAGTATTTTGTTAGAATTCAGAACTTGAATGTCAAGTACCACAAGATCATTGTTAATACACTTCAATTTATTATTTTATAGAGAATCAATTTCAATTAAAATCCATTGAAATAGTGACTGGAAAAATTCTATAATATTGATCTTATGGGGGAACCAGCATAGTTAAAATTATTAATCATACTTGAGCATGTCATAAAACACTAGACCAGTGCCCATGCTTTATGATCAAGTCAAATAAAGGCTTTAAAATAACCCACCCTTTCCTTTGTGGAAGATGCCAAAGATCTGCATACTGCTTACTAATAAAGAAGCAGTTCATAACACTTCTGACTGCCTATGTATAACAAAGTAAATGAAGGTGCTCTATCATATGAAGCATAAATGCCATTAAGAGTAAACTTTTATTTGAATAGAACCACATTAATTTTTAAAATTACAATACAGAAAGGCTTTTAAAGAATATGAATGAAAAAAATAGAAGCTTTTAAATAAAAAAAACACAACACAGAAAAGCAACTTTACAAAGGCATAAAAAGGAGAGGGTTTTTTCCTGCCTCCCTTGAATCTTTCCAGTAATTAGAAATTTTTATTGGACTGGCCATAAACACTAGTAACAACAGAAAGAAAAATGCTTTTGAATTCTTTGGGGAAATTCACCTTCAAGGATTAAAACCAGCAAAACTTCATTTTACATTTTCAAAAAAAGTCTTTAAGTGACTTTCATGTTTGTTAAAAGTGCCAATATATGAAACACTTTACAAACAGGACACACTCATGCGGGCACCAGCAATACCAGTTTCATAAAATCAGAAAGACGACGTTACCAAAACTCATCTGAGCAAAGAGGGTAATTCATCCAGCTCTTTCAGTGTAGGAGTTTACATCTAGGCTTACCAAGTGAGAATTTATCTCAGGCACATTTAGTCATTTACTGTGTAGACAAATACATCTGCCAACCATCCCAAGCATCTGTAATAATCAATGGAGAACAGGTATAATTCATCTGATGCATCTGAGGTTTGACTGGTGGATCTGAAAGACAGAGGATGTGTAGCTACTACAGTTTGCACATCATAGGAGGATTACTTAGTGTCTGTGGAAGGCAGAAGATATCCAACTGAAGGCATGCCAAGTTAGGCTTTGGCCCTTTTGGCACCACTGCCAGTGGCTATATTTTAGTTTGTAAAAAGCTTCTTGTGAACAATTTGTGTCTTAAGAGCATGAGCCAGATTACCAATGGACACCACAAGAATTAGGCAGGGTAATACTCTTCCAAATGCAGCAATTCTGAATGCTGGGGAACCCAAGTGAATGGGGCCACAGAGAGGGGCCAGGGTGCAGGGCTCTGCCTAAACAGCATCTGCTACTATGGCATTTCTTATCTTCTTATTTCCAGTGCTATTCAACCGATTTGACAATAAAGGTGTTAGTTGATGAAGACAGTCAGGTTTGAAACAAAAGCTCACTAATGAAAATTTTCATGTACTTTTTAAGGGGTTAGGAGTATAGTTAAGGCTTTGATTTCCTCAGTTCTTTTATAAAGCAACTATCAAGGGCATGCAGTAACAGAACAATAAGAAATGGCTTTAGACTGAAAGAGGGTAAGTTTAGATTGAACATAAGGAAGAAATTCTTTTCTGTGGGGATGGTGAAGCACTGGTACAGGTTGCCCAGAGAAGTTGTGGACACTGGAAATGTTCAAGGCCAGACTGGATGGGGCTTTGAGCAACCCAGTCTAGTGAAAGGGGTCTCTTTGTGGCAGAGAGGTTGCAACTAGATGGTCTTTAAGGTCCCTTCCAACTCAAACCATTCTATAATCAACCCTAATTTTATTCTATGTCTGATTTATGGAAAAATCTCATTAGAAATTACAAATACGTTACATTGTAAATGATGCCATTTTACAATATGTAGATTTGATTTATTTAAACTCTGTGTGAAAGACTGTACCTATTCCTGGAATCCTTTTTACCAGCATGTTCTTTTCAGTTGGGTGAAAACAAGTGATTTCTACTGGCACTGATCACAAACAGCTGTTGTTAAATAACAGACTTTGACTGCTGAAAACTTTCCTATTTAGCTAAAAGTCTTTCATGACTGGCTGCAGCACAAACAGCAACATTTTACTTTTTTTTCTTAAACTTTGAGAAAAATTGTTTTTTTTCTTTCCAATTTACACATGAGTGGGGAAATACATACATATCTATATGTGTGTTTATATACATGTAATATATATTCACCAAACATATAAGACAACTTTGGGTACGCATTAGTTCAGAAGGACTAAACTTTCTAGACCAAATTTTCCAGTAGACTGACTTTTGAGAAATTTGAAAAGCAGGAATGAAAGAAAATCAACATTAATAAAATATTAAGAAAACCAGACAACAACTACAATCATGTTCTAGCAATCATACAAAACAGCTAATACCACATTCCCAGTAGACTGAGTTGCAATATTATTTATAGAAACACATAAAAATGCAAGCACATCATAATATTATATAGCTAAAATCTTGCCAGAGAAGTTCATCAATACAAATTTCATAGTTGCTACGTTTCCTTATTCACATTCCAAACTAATATACAACACATACTGAAGGATGATTCTATGCTAAACCTATCCAGAGTGCATGATAATGTATTGTCCGGTGCATTGGAACTTATTTTACCTGTCAGCTGAATCACTCAGTTATTCTATATGAATATGTATTAGCATCACAGCAATAGCTAAAAGGTAACTAACAGGACCATAGTAATTCAATGGTCTGCCAGGGACCATTAACTGCACTGCAAAGTATATTCTTCAGGTTAGAAACCAGCCACAGGAAATTCAAATAACTGATGCCATAGATGGAGTTTGATATTTATCATCATTGATGCATGTATTTTAGACACTTTATCTGTGCTCAGGTACACATTCCAAATACAATATTGTGTTTCAGCTAAAACAAATTAAAACCATACAGAACCCCTTAGTAACCTGAAAAAAAAAATCATTTTCAGAAGCCTTAGCAGTGCCTAAAGTCTGAAAAGCCTCTCAGGAACAACCACAGCTTCTGACTCCAGAGCCTAGGCCCTCTGTTAAGTTCTGAAACTGTCCTTGACTGGAAGTTGGAAATATACAACAAAGACTGCTCTTTTGTAGTCTAATAGATGGTAGCAAAGTTGTTTTACAATCTTGGAAACTGGTGTTAAGCACAAGTGCAATGATTCCTACAGTCGTACTGGAGAAAAGGACATAAAATGGAAAGGAGTGAAAGGGATATGGACGCATAGTGAAAATAAACCTGTATTGAGAAGGTTAAGATTGCTTTACCCATAATCAGGCAATTTAGCATGCTGAGTCCTGGAACACAGTTTTCATGCTATGATAAGGGATAAAATACTACTATTGGGTAATTTCTGACAGTGTTTCCACGATACACTTCTTGTTCAACTCACAAGGTCTCTCAGACATTTTGGAGCACAACAGAAGCACAGAGTAAAGGAAACCATCTGGGAATTAAGCTTGCTGGAGCTTTCTGAACTATCAAGCATTTTTTCCCCGTGTCTTGGATAGTTGCCATATATGCGACATATGCAAGAAACATTTGCATAGTAATTGGTGTTTTAAGAAGAAAGGCCCTTCCTGACTAGATGGAAACTTCAGGGTTAGAGAAAAGAAAGCAGTGATGTCAAGACAATGAAAACAAAAGAATAGGTGTCTGGTAACAGGACAGTCAACATTTCAAGTGCTGCAGGCCTTGGAGCACCACAGGGGCATGAAACCAAGATTCCTCAAGTGTTACACACTTCCCACACCAGTTGCCCAGAAAGGCAAACACACTGCCTACCTGGAGTGCTGGTTTTTAAAGACAAGAAGGAATATTTTTCATAGCAGGAACTCATGATTCTTCAGGTGCCAAAAATTTGAGTCCAGAATGTACCCAGGGAAGAAAACAGTACATCCTGGAACTGTAACAGGATGACTATCGCAAACCTCAGTTGTTCTGACTTCTTTACAGGGATGACAATGAAACAAGCTGATCTCAATCAACATTGGAATGGGCTGCCCAGGGAGGGGGTGGAGTCACCATCCCTAGAAGTGTTTAAAAAAAGACTGGATGTGGCACTTAGTGCTATGGTTTAGTTGATGAGATGGTGTTAGGTCATAGGTTGGACTTGATGACCTCAAAGGTCTCTTTCAACTTAGTTAACTCTGTGACTCTGTAACATTTCTTCAAAGGACATGAAGGACAGTAGGCAACAACATTTCAGATACCACAGGACCCATAAAACCCACACAGCATGGGGACAGCAAGCTACAATTGCCTTAACTTCATTTGACCTTCCAGCTCTCTGCTTTGCAAGGTCCCATGTTCTCAAAATTTCTGACCACTCAAGACTCTTTTCGGGCAGCTGTGTAACTCCAAATCATTCATGCTGTGTACTGGAGCCACCACACAGGGAAAGTCTTGATATGTGGTAATTCACAAGATGGGAGTGAGTCTAGTACTTTAAAGCTTTGATTATGGAAAATGACAACAAATCCCACATGCAGTGATGCAAGCTGAAATGACAGTGCTCAGGTTCGTTCCAATTTGAACATTCAGAAGGAAAAACTGGATAAGGTGAACAGGAAGTAGCGTTATGTTTCTGATAGACTGGGAGAATGAAGTGCCAAACAGCTCAAATTTTCATCATGTCTGCCTTTATTATTAACAGGCTGTTAACCTTTCAAGTCTGTCCAGGTCCCTCTGGACGGCATCCCTTCCGTCCAGTGTATTGACCACACCACAGAGCTTGGTGGTGTTGGCGAACTTGCTAAGGGAGCACTGGATCCAACTGTCCCTGTCACTGAAAAGGATGTTAAACACTGTCCATCCCAATACCAACCCCAGAAGAACAAACAACAGTCATCACTGGTCTCCACTTGAGACATTGATCCGTTGAGCGCACCTCTTTGAGTGCAACCATCCAGCCAATTCCTTACCCACCG
Source organism: Calyptomena viridis (assembly GCA_013390005.1). Classification (NCBI taxonomy): domain Eukaryota; kingdom Metazoa; phylum Chordata; class Aves; order Passeriformes; family Eurylaimidae; genus Calyptomena; species Calyptomena viridis. Next base: position 650,887 of record WEIV01006696.1, read on the forward strand.
AGTGATTCATCTGTCAAATCCATGTCTTTCCAATTTAAAGAAAAGGACAGTCTCAAATGCTCTGCACAAGTCCTGGAAGTTGATGGCTATCACTCTTCCCTTACCCATCAGCCTTGTAACCCCATCGCAGAAGGCCACCACATTTGTCAGGCACAATTTGCTCTTAGTGAAGCCATGTTGGCTGTCACAAGTCCTTTTCTTATTTCCTGTGTGCCATAGCAGAGTTTCCAGGGGGATCTGTGTTAGAGAATACATTCAGTGCTGGTAGCTCAGTGTGCAGCTGCAGTGCGAGCTGCAGATTGAGCTCTGGGTGGCAGAAGCCCAAGGCAAGAGGTTAAGAACTGGTGCTGACACTTTGCACAACAAAGGGTACAGGGACCTGTGCCAGCAACAGGTGTTATTCTGTTGCTGCATCATGATGAAATTACATAAAGAATTCAGAGGTCTGAGTCTTTGCCATGGGAAACCCAGGGTTGAGCTGGTAAGGAAGCCTTGTCTGACTGAGAGTGGTGGGTCTAGGGAATCAAGTGGGGCACCTATCAGCTCACTGGAGCCACGCACCAGGAAGGGACTTTGGTTCCAACCCTATATGAAACTCACAGAGGAGCTTAAGGTCCCAACGTCATCTTAAATACAGGTATCATTTAGTCCAAATCCAAAAATGCTTCTTCAGCTCAGCTCTACGAACAGATTGCTGTCTGTAGATACTTTGCTCAGAATCACACATAGCACTGTGCTCTACCACTTTGAGGACAGTCTTGTCTATGTTAGCCCAAAGCAGGACTCACATTGAAAAATCTCAAAATAACTTCTTTCTCTGTGTAGTTATGTAAGGCTTTTTTAAAAAAAAAATGATCTTTCAACTCAGGCTTACAGTGGTAACAGTTTAATAATGGTGTTTCCAACAGTGTGCAGCTCTCCCCAAGAGACACTGGAAGATATTTTGTCAAATTAGTTCCTCAACATCACTAAGCCTGTGAAAAAAGCACAGATCAGTAGTTGAGCCCGTGCCCTTCTATCCTAGTGCAGGCTGGAATAGTGGTTCTGCCAATAATAGCCTCAATCAGGCAGCTCTTTCTCCAAAGAAAAGTCTTCCTAAAACTGAAGAAAAGACTTCAAATACACAATCACATACTATTCTGGCTTTAAGATCCCCAGAACAGACTGGATGGTGTCTTGAATGAAGAAGAATGAAGCAGTTTTAAGTCATTTTCTGAAACAGGAGTAGAAAAGAATGCTACTGCGCTTTTAAAATTAGTTTAACTTTCTCTGCAGACAACAGAACACAAACTCACTTAAAATATCTGGTAAGTATTATATAATGCTTTTTAAAAACTTTCCCTGCTTGCTCAAGCTTCAGTTGAGTATGAACTAAAGTCAGTGGAAATCTTTTTGCTGACATCAATGGGCTCTGAATTAGGACCTCATTGCTTGCAACCCAGCTTGTGTGCTACATTAATTCAGAAATGGGTTTTAATGGCTTCTTTCACCTAACAATCTCCTGAGCTGTGCACTGAGAGGCTTTTTTTTTACCCTCTTTTTGGAGGACTTTTTAGAGGACAGCAAAGCACGGTGCAGCAATAGCTACAGTGTGACCTGCAGTTTGCAAGTGGAATTTCCAAAAGGCAGAAACTGCTTTTCAGAGAAAAAATGTTCTCCAAGTGTTCTCCAAAACAAAAAAAGAAGTGTACAGAAAACTATTCCAGTAACAAACTGGATTAGGAACATATAAATCATAATAAGAAGATGACTGGACACAGTTTGAAGAAACTAAGAAAAGGTACAGAACCAGTTTTGGAGAACAACTGACATACAAACAGCTTTACAGACTGCACTCTAGTTGAGAAATAACATCCTAACCTTAATACTTTTAATCAAGTACTTTCAACAGACACACACTCCAACTTGGTGTAAATGATGCAATAAGGGGAAGGAATACTGCTGTCATCCTGCCACTCACTGTCCCCTCACTCTGGAATCAGACAATTAACACAGCTTTGCTGCACAGGGGAATGTTCTTACAAACTGTTGTTCTGCCTCATAGCTTCAGGTCTATTTAAGAAGATGAAAAATAAACACAATTTTGGTTTCTCTAACTTTTTAAAACAAAGAGTTTTGAAACAACCTGTTTATTCTATTTTTATACATTCAAGATGCAAGATGCCTGCTGTCATACCACCCTTGGTGGACCAACAGCACATAAAGATTGCTGGCTTCTGTCTTTCAGACATGAGGTTTTACAGTCCATGAGGTCCATTCACATATTTGTTTATTAAAATTGTATTTGTATTGTTTTAGGGACAGGAGTTTGCACTAATGCCACTGTTTTCTTTCCCACAAGGACAGGTTGCTCATGCTCCCTCACACAGCCATTCCCAGCTGACCTCTGGAACACAGGGCAACCACAAGCCCTAAAAACCATAGCTCTGAATGCAGCATGTTTTCCCTTCCTGAATTGACCAGATTATCAGCTGTGGGTACTTGTTCACGTGGCTATGCTATAACAGACCACAGACACAGCAAGAAATAAATTCTTTTGACAGAAATTCTCCATTTGAGCCATTTCACCAAGGATATATCGGAGAGGTGCTGAAGTGCAGCACAAGGACCAATGCCATTGTGGGGGAAGACAGCTGCAGCTGCAGACCACCAGCTTTTTGTAAAGCTTGTGCTGCCTTTCATAAAGCATATGATAGGTTGCTTTTATGAGCAGACTTAATAACACTCCCTCTACATGGTGGAGAGAGACTACACTAAACACTTAGCCAATCATCTATTGTTAGCCTGTCCTTCATAGGCCAGCATGCGTCCTCTTTCCAAAGTCCGAACTTGTATCCCCAACTGCATGGGCAAGGCAACAAATAGATCTTAAAGGATGCTGCCCTGAATTCCTTGAAATGACAGTCACCACTGTCTGACTGATCATGAGCCATACACCAGCAGATGTCTCCAGAGGGGAAACACAGAGGAACAATAAAAGAGGACCCAGGAAATATGCAGTTCTCAATGCCAAATACAGGTTTATGTGGACTGCAGTGACCAACTGATCCACATTTATAGCTAGTGGGTCTTCATTGTCTTGTATAAGCCAAATCCCAATTTTCATAAGCAGGCCTAAAATACTGATGGTGGGTGATCAGAACTTCAAAGTACATCAAACCTTCCAGATGCAGCCAAAGAGAGAACCTGACCAACTCTGAAGAAAAGGATGTAGGAATAATGGATGAATGGATGAAGGGAAAAAACAACAGTTCTAAATATCTAGGGAGGACATTCATGCTTCAGCAGGTGCACTGCCTTTGTCATGACACAAGATGAGGTAAGGTCATATTTACAGCTCAAGGCAAAATGAAGGAGCCCTAAAACTCCTCATCACAACCCATGAGACACCAAGCCTGAAGGAACAATTCAGTGGAGACATCAGCTCTTTCAGATAAAATGCAGCTTACTCAACTAATCAGAGAGTTTTCCCCTAACACAGTGAGCAAGGCTTAATTAGGAACACAATGTCATGTGTGAAGGACATTTTGTTAAAAATACACTGCATGTACTGGAGAACTCAATTTTTTTCACATGATGTGACATATAATGGGCACTGAACCAAAACACTACAGAAGTATGTGGTTTATGCTATCTCACTGGACTACCAAACAACATTTAACATTAAGAAAGTATTGCAGATATATAGTAGAGGATCTCTAAATGTTCCTTTACAGTATTGCCACAATCATTGTTTTTCTTACATGTTACCACAGCCATTTAAAAGCCTTAATAGAGAGGTAGAAACACAAGTCATCATAAAACATCTTAACCTCATTTGGAAAATATGTTCAACCTTTTTTGTTACTCCTTATTCTGTGTCTTCTAACCTAGACTCCATATTGAGCCCAGTTTTCCATTTTCTTAACAGCATACATTAGAAGCAACTCTATTCAAGTCAATAAAATTATTCCAACATGAAGAAGGAATCACCTCTCTGTAAAAAACAGAGTCTAACAGATAATTCTCCACTGACAGCTCTTACCATAAAACAGGTTACAGAAATTACTCTTTTATCTAACACTGAAAGTAAACAATTAATGCAAAACGTATAATGATTTTAAAGAAGTATGTTCACTACCTGTGTCCTTTATATGTAATTACTTTCATCTTAGTAAGCAGACAGTTAAGTAAGACTACCATCAAGCCCATTCATCATGCAAAACAGACAGTTGAACATTTCTATTTATTTATGCATTATTTTACCTTTTGTTCCTCCCTTGGAAGGCATGTGGAATCTATGAGACATTTTCACGCATCATTTCTTGTGGAAGAATGTCAAGTCACCTTTTATGCCCTCAGGCAAACATCTCCTACCTGATCTCAGTAACTGACTGTATCAAAATTATTTTTCATACCTTGTGTAAGCAGCTGGAGGTTTCGGACTTCTTCTCTCACCTTCAGCTGAAGGACTTGCTGCAGAATGTGCTGTCGCAGGCTTTCCTGGGCAATGCCCATTCGTTCAAGCTTTTTGTCAGTAAGTCTCAGCAAAGCACGGCCTGGATGCAAAAGGCAAAAAGAAAAATCACCCAAAGATTTCCATTAATGCAATAGCCTCACTCTGACAGAATAATTTGCTACAGAAAAAATTCTCAGCCCTGAAATACCTCAGTCTGAGAGGATACTGTTTCACCAGTTAGGTACTTCCTTACTTTTAGAGATCTATGTGCTACTGCCTCTTCTTTTGATTTTCTGTTTTGTTTTGGTGCTTTGTGAGAGATACAGGCATGTAAAATAGATAACTTGTGCCATTTTGGACAACCAGTTGCTGCTCTTCAGTGCCAGTTGGTCTCCAACAGGTAGGATATCCACTATAAGTCTACAATTGACACAGGTGCCTAAGTACACCCTCATCTATTTTCAAGGATCTGTATTACTGTCAAGAAACCAGTGACAGATTTTACAAATTAAATCAATTTAAGATATACCAAGGATGAATATTGTTGCATTTCAGATATGCCTATAGTGTAATAGCACCATTTCCCAGGATGGTTCTGTACTTCATTGTTCAGTCTTCCAAATCCCTCTCAACAATAAACTATCGCAGCAAAACAGGAAAAAAAAACAAACCAGAGATTTCTATCAATTACATCTAAATCATTCCTGAAAAATATTTTGTTCAACTATAAAAAGCCATCTGCCTAACTATAAGGGGTCCATGGTCTTTGCAGGCAATCACTCCCAGTTTGTGACTTTACTATTAGGTTAATGTTGAACCAGAGTCTAAGGCAGACTGTAGATGTTA
>WEIV01006696.1:664376-742506 GCA_013390005.1 Calyptomena viridis
TCCAGAATTGTTATACGAGAGTTATTCGAGAGCACAGCATTTTAACACCTTCTTATTGTTCCAATGTCCCTAAATTTGGGTTTTTTGGACCTTCCTGATACTGTCTGCCTCTGTAGCCTCCTGTGGTAGCACATTCCAGAAGCTCACTGCACATTTTTGTCTGTTTTATACTGATTTCCTACTAATTGCTTCCAATGTTTGCTAGTTCTTGCATNAGCACTTAAAAACAAGCCTCGTTGGACAAATCAAGTAAGAAATGTACATGACAGAGACATGGACATTATTATCACTGTTTAGTGATACACAGGTATAAAAATGTGTATCTGGTGAGACACAAGCATAAAACTCTCCTTGTATACTCAGGAGAGGATGCAAACAAGAACAGGCAGAGAGAGAAGCTATGACTTCATAGTGAGGAATGGCCAATATATGAGAGGAGGTGAGAAAAAGAATAGTCACCTACAGAATGAGAATGGTCTCATGACGGCAGTGGAGGGAGATGAACACTGAAAGAACAGAAAAGCTACAATTGAGGATGCTGGGTTCAGAAACATCTTTTAAAAGAAACAGCACAAAGCAGAAATCAACTCAATTGATCCAATTTTTAGAGCAAACTTGACATGATTTCATGATGCCTTTCTTGGTAACCCATCAGATCTTCTACAGTCCTACATTTTCTGTTTTCCACGAGAATTTAAAAGCATGTCTCTGCTTCTTATGCCTATCTCATCACTAGTCAACCAAACACATCAACCACTTAGTTTGTCACCAATACCTTCTGGCAAATCCACAGCTTTTCTTGCAAAAGCAATTAGATCTGGTTTGTCTTAATAATCATTTTAGCTATAAGACTAATGCAGACTCTTGGTAAACTGCAGCTGGCATTACTACCCCCTTTGCCCCACTTCAGCTATCTAGTATGCCATTAATCAGGGAAGACTTACTTGCTTTAAAAGTAAAAATGGATTAATTTTTCATCAGACTCACCACAGCAGCAAACCCCTTACTGATCCAACCGCCAGCATAATGGCAGTTGTCAGCCTTGGTGAAGGAGATTCAGCTTCCAAAATTGTTATTGGTAGGTGCCTGGTACTTCTGATACAACAAACAACTTTCAGCTGGAGATCAGCTTAAATAGAGAGGAGACCTAAGGGATACTGCTACAGAAATAAAGCAGAAGAAACAGCAGTTTCTAATGATAGGGACCAAGAGGAGCACACGCAACTATTTAACCTTGACGAGTATCAGAGATCTCCAACCGAGGAAGTTCTCTAACATCAGATCCAGCATTCTTATGCTTTCTCATCCTGTTAACAAAAGTAACAAACCTACACAAAGCTGTAGTAATTTCTGGTAAGACACATGAAGGGGAAAAGCACATGACTCCAGCAGGTCTCCAGTGGAAGCATAGGAAAGTATAGGAAGGCACATTCTCATGTATCAAATTAGATTTTATTTGTTAGCATCATCAAAGACGATTCTTTGGCTCTTTCTCGTTCATTATTTGCTGGATCTGGATGAGACCAGCTCTGTAATGAAGTTTCTCAAAGAAAACACTGTCATACTGGTCAATAAATGTTTGATCAAACTCAAAAAAGCAGCTATGTAAACAAAGGCACTTTCTGAATATTATCTACATCCTCTGTCTCAACATCATGTCTGTTTCTAGTTCTGACAAGAAAAAGCGATGACTATTGTTACTGCTGCCAATAAATCTACAAACAAGTTTATTTCCATAAAATCTCTCTCAGGTCACAGTTCTCTTGCACGATTCTGCCCTTCCTTCACATTTTGGAGCCACAAGCACTAACAGGATATGAAAGAAAAACACTCAACATAATCTTTAGCTTAGCTGCATTATGAAATACAAAATTAGCAACAACCAAGATATGACTGTTTCTAAATTTGTGTTTCTGACAAACTTATTAAGATGTCAGTTTCTCTGTCAAGCTATTTAACTCAGATTATTTAGTTTGGTACAATTTCCTCTCACTTTAGTGCTGCCTTACCCAATTCTATCCATATTCCATCAAATACCACTATTGTTTTCTATTCTCTTAATTATGACAAAGTCTTTTGAGCTATATACCTCCTGTTCAGTGATGGTCTCTGAAATTGCATCAGCTCAGGAGATCATTCTCACACTCAGTTTTTCCTTGGCTCTTCCCAAGGATGTCTCCTAGCTAGCTACTCCCAGCTGTTTCTCCCCAGCCACCACTAGCCTTTGGGGCTACACAGGCTCAACATGTCCATTGGCTCAGTCACAGCAATGTTGTGCTATTTATGCTATTGAACAAAAACAACAAATCTGCAGTAATGGTGAAGTCATATTAAAAATGCCGAAAGACAGTGAGTTAACAGAGTATGGATCTTGAACATTCATTTTAGGAACTACATTTTAAAAGTACCCTTACTCTCTCCCTCGTAGATACTTTCTTCTGGCCAAGCAGCTCAAAAGAGTCCAGGTACTTTGAAAATTATGCTGAAGGCAAAATTCCTTCTCCAGTAGTGAGAGTCTCCTGACTCTCAACCCTTTCCACAAATAAAGCAAACAATTCCTAGTCCTTGACTTACATATTTTCAAGGAAGTATTTAATTGTATACTTTAATTGTGTGGGAGCACCACATCTTTATATCATGGAATCATAAAATCATTTAGGTTGGAAAAGACTTCTAAGATCATTGAGTCCAACCCTTAGTCCAGAACTGACAAGTCCACCACTAAACCACGTCTTTAAGTGCCACATCTACACATCCTACAAACACCTCCAGGTAGGGTGACTCCACCACTTCCCTGACCAGCCTGTTCCAATGTGTAACAACCCCTTCTGTGAAGAAATTTTTCCTCATATTCAATCTAAATCTTCCCTGGTGGGGTGGCTGTGACACAAGTGCAGGACCTGTCACTTCTCCTTGTTGAACCTCATACATTTGGGCTTGGACCATAAATCCAGCCTGTCAGATCTCTCTGTAGAGCCCTTCTGCCCTCCAGAAGATCAACACTCCTACCCAGCTTGGTGTTGTCTGCAAACTTACCAAGAGTGCCCTCAATCCTTTTGTCTAGATCATCAATAAAGATATTAAACAGAACTGTTACAGACGCATAACAGTCTTAGTTACTAACTTTTGAATTTGAATTACTCTAGTGTCTAATGATTCACAGATGTATTCCAAAATAACTTTATTCTAAGACAGTATTAGAATACAAATCTCAATACAAAGAAGGGAAGGGGTTAATAAGAGACTGCATCATGATTACTGGAAATGGTTCAGTTAGTAATTTACTGTACTGATGGGAACTATATTGATTCCTTACAAGTCTTGAGTAAAAGACTGTTACACAGTTTTGTTTTTTAGATGAACATATACAGGACCTGATGATTTTAATAGGAGGAAATAGTAGTAACTTGAATTCCCCTCGGACATATAAATTCAGGTACAAATCATATTACACCACTTTTCAAGTGAGACAACCATTTTTAGTGCTCTCAGGAAGGACCTGATAGGACCCACAAAGTAAATTAAGGATAAATGTAAACCTTTAGCAGGCAGTCTATAAATCCACAGTTTGTTGTATATACATTTGCCAAACTACTTCCTGGTCATACAGAATTATATATTACCTACAGCTATATATAAATATATACAGACATATAATAATGAGCTTCTATTACATTCTACATCATATTTTTGAAGAAAAAAAATCCAGGACTATTGTTTGTTGGTATCTGTATGCTAGATTTATGGTCCCCCTATTCAAATAAATAACCTCAAGGTCTTTTTTTTGTCAAGTAGTAAGTAAATCTGTCAACACCTTTGATTTTGTCCACCATCAGCAGGATGCACAGTTCTTCAATTCCTAGTTAATCTAATGCTGCTCAGTGTGCAACCCATTATGCATTATATATCCCATTTCTTTATTAATTAAAAAAAATCACATTAGATCATGCCCGCTGGCAAAACTCCTGTTAATTTATTCAGGAGTAAACATAGACTCATATATTATAAGGTACAGCTTCTTCACAGAACAGGAAAGGGAAAGACAATTTGGAAAGCATTAGAATTGACTGAAGCCTTCACAGCAAACTCAAACAAGAGCCTTTCCTGTAACTCCCAGTGGTGGACCTCAAAAAAATCAGATTTCTTCCTGAAAAAGAATCATTTACTACCACAAGAAAAATAAATATACACATATGCACACAAAACAAACACAACATTCATTCACGAAGTGCCCAACTCAACTGGAACTATCGATATCGGTATTTCTAATGGAAAAGAGGTTCTGGAGTCCTGCCTAGAGTAGAACTGGTGCATGAATCCAGCAAAGGGGGCAAGTGCTGTGAACAGAAGTTGCTGTTTAATTAAGTGAGGAAGAACACCTGCTCCTATCACAGACAAATGTACCCACTACTGTAAATGTACCCACTGGCTCCTCCATCCATGGGACAGAAACTCTCAGTCAACATTGTTGCTTGCTCTAATCTATCAATCTAAGTAATAACCCAAAGTTGCTGTGCCACTAAATACACACCAAGGACATGATTCTTCAGTATGCAATATATGTAAGGATGAAGAAAAACAATTCATTTATATGCAAAATCTTCCATAATTTTCATGTGTAGGGTCTGGCTGAGATGAAATCCATTTTGTCCACAGCAGTCCCCATATTGCTGTGCTGTACCTAGAGCACACACCAGTGATTCGGCCACTGCTGAGCAGTGCTCCCACAGCATCCAGATTGTCTCTCCAACGTTTTCCTTCACATCAGTAGGCTTGGGGTTGGCAAAATCATGGGAGGGGACATAATCAGGATAGCTGACCCAAACTGACCAAAGGGAAATTCCACACCATGTGACATCTGTTCAGATACAAAAGCTAAGAAAAAGGAAGAGGAAGGGCAGGCATTCATTATTTTAAAATGAGAGCAACTGCTACATGTTCTGAAGTCCTGGAAGTGATCAGACATCACTTCCTGACAGGAAATAGAGAATAAATTATTTTAGGTTTTAACTTTGCTCGAGCATGACCTTTTACTTTAGTAAACTTCCTATATCTCAACAATTTTTTTTTTCATATTATTTTCTTCCTCCACTTTCCTGAGGAGAGGAGTGGTAGAGCAGCTTGGTGGGCACCTGGTGTCCAGTCAATGTCAACCCACCACAGTCACACCTTGGAAAGCAATCTTGGGGGCCATCTCAGTCATTCTCCGATGCTGGGAAAGCCATCCCTTCTTCCTCCTGATTACTCTAACTGCCATAGAGCATTTAGGCAAAAAACTACACAAAGAAGTATTTGAAATGTGTTTAATTCATTTTCTGAGTTTGTTTTAATACCAAACTTGTGGGAAGCAAGAAGGATAGACATAACATGACCAGACAGCTTATTGTACTGCATTGCAAAAGGTCTGTGAGCCGTCAGAGGCTGCAGAATTTGAGAACTTAAATTTTCTAGTAAGATGTTTCAATTACTGCTTTGTTTAAAAGAAAAAGAGCAATTTTAAAATTATATTAAATATTAGAATAAGCTTTCATATCCCAGTGCTGAGGTACATACAGTATTAAAACACTTCCCAGTCTGTACCCCTGGCTCTCTCCTGCTCCACACTACTATCTCCAAGCAGCTTTCAGTGGTGCTTTCTTCCACACCCATACCAGCTTCATTCTTCTTTTTTTTTAAATAAAAAATGAAATTGAGAAAGGTTCTGTGTTAATATTCATGATGTTAATAATTCATATTAATAAAAATGGAAAATTAAAAGCAGCATGCTCATAGGTAAAGCACTGTAGACTGCTTCAACTCCCCTAACCTGAAGGACGAACCAGCCACATCTCTCCTGATGCATTTTTTGCTCTAGCATTTCTCTCTGGGGGCTTTAATTAGAAGCAAGGCACCTGTCAAGCTGCACACACTAGCCCTGATGGGCCCTGAACTTAGAGGTTATGCTGCTCATTTTATAACCTAGGGGAAGATAGTTTTCCTGTTGTAGAATTACCTCTACTCAATTATATGCACAATCTTACAGGCACTAATCTGTTGCTGCATTGCTGGCTTAGTACTACAACAAACTTGCAGAGTTCCTTTGCATTTCTTCCAGCTTTTATTACTGTAGCTGTGAGGAGAAGCAGGGTTTTATTCTGCTGGCTATTCCTCCTATTTAATACTTACACCTGACCTGTAGAACACTGTGAGACAACAGTAATTTTGGATCAGAAAAAAAACCAGATACCTAAGCAATGACTTATTGTATCTAGTTTGTAAGCAACTCTTCTCTGTAACAGAATCCAGAAGTTATTTTTTGAAATTCTACCTTCTGTACTCCATGCATTTGACTCAACAATAATTTTAATAATAACGATACAACACTAATGTGTAGGAGCCTTATCAGAGGCTGCAGCCTGGCACCATGGTCAAAATGGAACATGAAGCACAGCCCCCAACTCTGGCTTTGGGTCTCATTCTCCCAAGCTAAAATAAAAGCTCATTTTACACTACAAGGTGCAGGAAAATGATGTGTGGCTTTTTTTATAAAAACAATTGCAATAGCTAGAAGCAAGGGAGCTCTCCCAAAAAGAGGGAGACAACTCATCTTCAAACTGCCAGGGGAAAGTGCTGAAGCCCAGTTCTTCCTTCAGGCCAGGGGGCCTCAATATTCCCAAGGTAAGGCAATGCAATGCACTTGCTGCAATGCACTTGGGAACCTGTATGCAAGGTGCAAGGGCTCAAACCTTTGTCAACTTCCTGTGTCTGTCTAGGACCAGACACAGAGAACTCACTCGAGTCCTCAGGGGAGCATCCCATCACTGGCAGTAGTGTTACACAGCCTCTTCTTTCCTGCATGCCAGGGAAAGCACTAACTGCTCAGGCAGGTGGATAGTTTAGAAAAAGGATTTGAAAGCCCTCAACCTGAAAGGGAAGCCAGACTTGTTTTCCCTTATGATTTTCTGCTCAGAATGGGATAATTTTGGGCATGCATAAGGAAGCAACTTCAGGCACTGAGGCAGATTCATGGCTAAAATAAAAAGAGAAATAGGATGTTCAGGTGCTTCCAGCCTTTTTCAGAAACCACACAAGCGACTGGTCTGATCATCACACATAGGTCCTGAGATAGGCAAAATGGGATTTGTGTGTGTCATTCTGGCTGTACAGCTGCAGATTCCTAAAAAAGAGCTTGGTAGCAAAGCAAGACTATAACGACACTTTCCCAAAGTACTCTCATCCTCCTAAAGCTTGTAGTTTATGGACTAATTAACAAAAACAGAGTTGGCTAATTTGAGCTACAGTTGAGCCTAGGTCAGTGGATGGCTTCCAGTGACTATAGCAATACTTAGAGCTGCTTGTGAGAGGATCCTCACCAACATTTAAAAATGGCTGAATAATTTTCCCATTTCCAATGTGATTTGACCTAGCAGAAAGGGGCAAAACAAAAAAACAAGTGCTGCAAGGTAAACCTAAACTAATTAAAATGAAAAATGACTTAAATCACAGAATCATAGAATATGCTGAGTTGGAAGGAACCCACAAGGATCATCGAGTCCAACTCCTGACCCTGCACAGGACCATCCCCAAGAGTAACACCATGTGCCCAAGAGCATAATCCAAACACTTCTTGAACTTTGTCAGGCTTAGTGCTGTGACCACTTCCCTGGGGAGCCTGTTCCAGCACCCAACCACTCTCTGCAGGAAAACCTTTTTCTATTATCTAACCTAAATCTCCCCTGACACAACTTCAGGCCATTCCCTTGGGTCCTGTCACTGGTCACCACAGAGAAGAGATCAGTGCCTACCCCTCCTCTTCCCCTCACAAGGAAGTTGTAGCTGCAGTGAGGTCTCCCCTCAGTCTCCTCTTCTCCAGGCTGAACAGACCAAGTACCCTCAGCTGCTCCTCATATGGCTTCCCCTCAAAGCCCTTCACCATCTTAGTTGCCCTCCTTTGGATGCTCTTCAATAGCTTAATAACTTTCTTGTGTTGTGGTGCCCAAAACTGCCACAATATTCAAGGTGAGGCTGCACCAGTGCAGAGCAGAATGGAACAATCACCTCCCTTGATCGGCTGGTGCTGCTTTGCCTGATGCCCCCCAGGACACAGTTGGCCCTCCTGGCTGCCAGGGCACTGCTGACTCATATTCAACTTGACATCAACCAGGACCCCCAGGTCCCTTTCCTCAGCACTGCTTTCCAGCATCTCACTCCCCAGTCAGTAAATAATGAGGCTGATTCAAAATGAGAGCCATCTAGCAGCAAAAGGGATGATTCTCAAGTCCTTGTGGTCTTGAAGTTTCTGGATGAGAGTGTTCAGAGTAGCTCAGGTTATTTGGTCTGCAAAAGAAGGAGGTAGCAGCAGTAGTGGGGGGCTCTTTACCTCTGCATGAGATCCAGCATTTCAAAAGACCTTGAGAAAAAAAGTGTGGAGAAGAGTAAAAGGAAGAAAAAGAAATTTATATAAACCAAATGAGTACCAGTAAACTCCCAAACATCAGAAATTAGTTATTTAGGGGTTTTTTTTCTTTATTTTATACTGTCTTTCTGATAGCTTCAGTGGGTTTTCTTTCTACTGTAAATTAAATTTTCTTTCAGAAAGAACAGAAAACATTAAAGCACTGTATTATGTATGAATCTTCAGTTACATCTTGTTTTTAAGAAAGAGTATATAGAGAGGACACATTTGAACGTATGAAATGATCCACCTTTAAGTATTTTTGTTAAAGAGGCACTGAATTGAACAAACACTAATCAACCAATAATATCAGATTAGAGAAAAAGCAATAGCTGTGCATAGTAACAATTACTGACAATTTGCATATAATAATATATAGAGCAAGAAGACTGAAAACTGTCATCACAGAAATTTTATACAGTAATCCTGAAGACTAACTCTAAGCAGACCCAAAGAGTAGATGACACACTGCTTAAGCACAGTGCTTTTACTTAGAGAATACGCATTAGGTACCACTGACACAAAAAGTCTAGGGTGAGACAATGTCCTGGTGCAAAGATGGACTATTCTAACAGGTTTGATGAAGATGCCTTCACTCATATCAGAGCTCAGACACAAATCTGCAAAATCATTCTTCCACTGATTTATACATACACACACAGAAAGAACACAGAAAAGAAAAACATAATTCAGCAAGGGAAAGTGCTGGACTCTACACCTGGGATAGGGCAACCCCAGATGTACATACAGAATGGGGAATGAGATGCTGGAAAGCAGCGCTGTGAAAAGTGACCTGGGGGTCCTGGTTGATATCAGGTTGAATATGAGTCAGCAGTGCCCTGGCAACTGTGCCCAGAAGGGCCAATTGTGTCCTGGGGGGCATCAGGCAAAGCATCAGCAGCTGGGTAAGGGAGGGGACTCTCCTGCTCTGCACTGGTGCAGCCTCACCTTGAATATTGTGGCAGTTTTGGGCACCACAACACAAGAAAGTTATTAAGCTATTGAAGAGCATCCCAAAGGAGGGCAACTAAGATGGTGAAGGGCTTTGAGGGGAAGCCATATGAGGAGCAGCTGAGGGTACTTGGTTTGTTCAGCCTGGAGAAGAGGAGACTGAGGGGAGACCTCACTGCAGCTACGACTTCTTTGTGAAGGGAAGAGGAGGGGCAGGCACCAATCTCTTCTCTGTGGTGACCAGTGACAGGACCCAAGGGAATGGCCTGAAGTTGTGTCAGGGGAGATTTAGGTTAGATAATAGAAAAAGGTTTTCCTGCACCAAGCCTGACAGAGTTCAAGAAGAATTTGGATGATGCTCTTGGGCACATGGTGTGACTCTTGGGGATGGTCCTGTGCAGGGTCAGGAGCTGGACTCGATGATCCTTGTGGGTTCTTTCCAACTAGGCATAGTCTATGATTCTGTGATTCTGTTATTTTCAGCCTGGCAGAAACTTTCCTAAACCACAAGTCTAGAGAATGTTTTCTGAGTACTAACATTGAGACACAAATTTAATTCTCAGTCAAGTACTAAATTGTTTATCTTCATCTCCATTCATTAGATCACACTCAGTCTTCAATACAAAAGCCAAATCATTTTAGGGTTAGTTTCAAATGTAATTTTGGTTATGCACAAAACACAACTTCTTGTTTCTATGTAATACATATTTGGGCTTAACACTCTTTCCTGGGTTGCAGACACATGTGTTGTGAAACAAGACAAGTAACAATATTCATGTAGCAAATCTGAATAGCAGCAATACAACCCCCAAAACTGACAACAGATACTAAGAATTTATTTACTTCATCTTTCAGTGTATAATTAAAATTTGAAACCAAATATGCAGATTGTAAATACTCGTCACTCAATTCACTTACATTTCTTCTGTAATGTTCACCTTACCACTGTTTTTCTGTTTTTTTCCCATTGGAACAAGTTCTTTTCTGCAGTTTTCTCAGACTGCAAAGCTTCCCTGGTTAAGCCATATGTTGTGCACCATGTGAACACTGAGTACAAAATCTTGTCAATATCCCAGAATTAAATCAGCTGGATGGTAGGTAGGATCACAACTGTCTATAAATTGAAGTATCAATTACAAATCCTTTGGCACAGTTGCATAAGAAACTGATCTAAATCAAGTTATTTCTATTCTGCTCTCAAGCAATTTTCTGGTGACCCTTGAAGATGGACAGGCCAAGATTCTTTCTGCAACATACAGCAAGACGTGGGCACTCCCAGTCATGGCCTCGAGACCTTGTATCTGTTTTCAGCAGGCACATACTACTTAAATGATAAGGATAAGATCATGTAAGATCCATTCATCATGGTGTAAGAAACATTTTTGTTATTCAGTGAGTAAGAAAAGGACCTGAGGTTCTGGTGAACACCAAGCCAAACATAAGCCAGCAATGTGCCCTTTCAGAAAAGAAGGCCAGCAGTATCCTAGGCTGCAGTAGGGCAGAGCATTTCCAGCCAGTCAAGGAAGGTGATCCTTTCCCTGTACTTGACACTGGTGAGGCCACATCTGGAGTGCTGTGTCCAGTTCTGGGATCCACAGCACAAGAGAGACATGGACATACTGGAGCAAGTCCAGCAAAGGACCATGAAGTTGATTAATGGATTGGAGCATTTGTAAGAAAGAGAAGCATTTGTAAGACGAGAAGGCTCAGGGGGAGCTTTCTAACATGTGTAATTATCTGACAGGAGGAAAAAAGAGACAATGGCCACAAACCGAAACATAGGAAATTCCATTTAAATGTAAAGAACCTTTTTGACTATGAACATGTTTGAACACTAGAACAAACGTTCAGTCAGGTTGCAGAGTTTCCATTCTTGCAGATACAAATCACAGGAGGAAGCCTTGGACTACCTGCTCTAGCTGACCCTGCTTTTGGTCAGGGGGTTGGACCTCCAAAAGTGTGTTCCAACTTCAATGTCTGTGATTCTATCCCATGAAGGCACACAGCAGCAAATCAGACTGCCTTAACTTCAATAGTGTTAGCAAGGTCACAATTAGCAGCTACTGAATACAAGAGTCTTACATAATTTATATATCAATATATTCGATTGAAATGTGCAAACCAAGGAGTCGGGTGAAAAAACACCTACCAGCTTGAAACCTCCTTTAAAATTGTTCAGATACAACTGTACACCACCCACAGAATTTCACCCTCAATTTCATCATCCAGACAGTGGATTTCTCTAAAGGAAATGCTTTAAGTAGCAATGTTAGAAAGGCAGAAGGGTGGGAATTAGTAGGCATGTAAAACATCAGGGATTTTTCAGTCCTTTTAAACTCACTTGATGTCACATACTTATAAAAGAGGGCTACAGCTGTTTCCAAGAATGTCCATTCTCCACTGCTGTCCAATCCATTAAATTAACCAGTGCCACTGAGGTCCAGGCACTGGAACTCAGTTGTTTGTATTATCAAATCACCCCAATGTTTCCTGGGACGATACTGACCTGGGACACTTAGTACTTCCCTAGAAACTCCCAGGCATAGTTCAGGAATGAGCAGACACTGGGGGCTTTTCCCCACAGAGGGCATGAACACAGCCATTCTTCCCTTAAGAGTAAGAGCCCTTAGCAGCACAGGCACAAGTTTTCATTGCTTAGGAATTAGCCTCAGTGCCAAATGATGTTTGAAGAAACATCACTGACATCAACAAGGCAACAGTACAGAGGCACAAGTTCTCTTTGGCAAAACCCAGCCAGCTCTACTGACATAGTACATTTGCTGCACAAAGGTCTGTGTTCCATCTTGAAAAAGAAGACTTCCAGGATTCATTTTCTCTTCCTGAAAATTAAAAGCATAAGCTGGTTTCTCAGAAATCAGAGATTCAGAGGTGAGACAAAATTATTTCCTCCCTCATGAATTCCATGTGTCTATTGGCACAAACCAGAGCAGCTGGAAAGGATTTCCTCCCCTGTTTCTTACCTGTTCTAAACGTTTAAATTGCTTGGTTCTCTCAACAATGGAAATGAGGAAAAGCAGTAGGAAAGAGAAGTTTGGTCAAGTTTTTAATGTCTATGACCATTTTATTTAGATTTAACTTTCACTCCTAGGCATTTTAAGGATTCTGCTGACTTTAGGCTTGTCTCAGCTATTAATTATGAGGAAGTTGGTCCAACATTTCCAAATACAGGAAATGAGAAGGAGAAAAATAAGAGGTATAAATGACTGGGATACTGTGTTTGAGGAAAGCAACACATTTCTACAAGGAATGCTGTTTCCGTGAAGTCCTGTAAGAGACAATGTGTGAAAAAAGAGCCCAAAAAGCAGTCATGTCAAGTCAAATTTTGGATTACTTCTGAAGGGCAACATGCTGAGTACCATGAGGCACAAGTCAGAAGAGCTGTAAAGGATTTTTACATATATATTCTGCCTGATTCATAGCGACCACTAATTATAGTTGTAGGGTATGCCTGTGTCAATACACTTGCAATTCTTGGGAACACCTTTAATGTCTTCTGCAATCCTGACCTATAAGGCACTAGAGCTCAGTATCTGAAGCACTGTCAGGCAACATGGAAAAAATGCTGTTGGTCTCCTCCCAACTGCAAGTACAATTAGACCATTAGCACAGACTCCCCAGGAACATCTTTAAAGCAAGGACAATAAAAGATGTGAAAGAGAAAGGAAGACTGACAAAAATCTGTTACTTCTAAAGACAGTTACTAGGTTTTGGTCTTTACCTAAGCACAGTAACTAATGGATGTCATTCCAGACTGGGAACAAACACCATGTGATAAGAGTAAATCACCTTCCTACAACTCTGCAGACTGCAAACCTTCTGCGAAGTAACTTCCCCAGTATGGGAAAGCACCTGCTCATTGCTAGCCAAGAGCATCCTGTTCTTACAGAGTGGCTGGGTACCAGCAGAGCTGCGACAGGACTGCTGTAACAGACAAGAAAACTATTCTGCTGTTACAAAAGTGGTCAATATGAAGACAGCTCCTAATGGTTTGTTCTGCCAGGGTTCCTGAATGTTACAAAGCTGTTAATAAGAAACATTGCCACTTTCCACTCTAAGTTTTGAGACTCACCACAGATATTTTCACCAGGCTTTAAAGCACCATACTGACCACTGCAAAAGTTTTATCTGAAGAGGTGATGGAAGAGGTTAGAAAGAATCACAACACCAAGAGTTTAGAAAGGTCCTGACTTATAACCATATACATGCTGACAAGAAGAACATTTGCATCTACAGAGAGAAGAACATCTGAGATGACTCCTGACTTGCAGCTTTTTGGAATTGCCAGCCATTCAACGCACTCCCCAAGTCTGCAAAACCTTTCACTGAACATTACCTAGAAAAGAGAATCAATTCAAGTCTGCCTTAGGAAGTCCCAGAATGACTGGGAGAAATGGCTTCTAGAGAGCAGAAAAACAGATCATCAAATGCAGCTAACCAGGCTCTTGACACAGAAATGTGCTTGCTATGACTGACTTCTGCAATGCAATCAAGATTTTTCTGAAAGCAAGAGACCTGCACTTCAATATGCAGTATCAGATAATCTCAGTTACATGAAACACCCACTACGAAATGAAGTGATTTTGAAAAAAGAGAGAGAGACTCTTACTTCGAATCCAGGAGAGGTTAATGGGAAATCCATGTTCTTAGATAAGAAATTTTACTTGTGTGATAAAGTAAAATATTGCTCCATATACACTGTCATGGTTTAACCCCAGCTGGCAGGTCAGTACCATGAAGCCATGGGATGGGGAAGAGAATCAGAGAAGGCAAAAAATGCATGGGTTGAGACAAGAATAGTTTAATAATTGAAACAAAGTAAAATACAATAATACTAATGATAATGAAATATGCTAATACTACCAATAATAACAACTGCAACATGAAAAAACAAGATCCAAGAAAAACAAGTGATGCACAGTACAGTTTCTCGCCAACCACTGACCAATGCCCAGCCTGTCCCCAGCAGTGATTAGCCCCTCTTGGCCAAGTCCCCCAGTTTATATACTGGGCATGATGTTCTGTGGTATGGGATATCCCTTTGGCCCATTCAAGTCAGCTGTCCTGGCTGTGCTCCCTCACAGCTTCTTGTGCAGCTCCTCAGGAGCAGAGCATGAGACAATGAGAAGTCCTTGACTCAGGGTAAGGGCAGCTTAGGAACAACCAAAACATCAGTATGTTAACATTATCCTCACACTGAATCCAAATCACAGCACTGTACCAGCACTTAAAAAGAAAATGAACTTTATCCCAGCCAAAACCAGGACAACACTTACCTACCTGGCTGTGAACTCAAGCAAAGTGTTAATCACAACCGAGGCGTTCGTGCTCTCATTCATATTTTACAGCTTCAATTTTAATCATCTGTTACTTACAAAGTTACTTTCACATAGTCCTTGTTCTGCATTTGTTATAGGGCCTGCTTGAATGTTATGACAGTTGTGCTTCAAAACAGAAAGAGAGGAGCATAAAGCCATCAAATGACAAATGCAATGACATTTCATATATTATTTATTATTTTTAGTAATAAAAACTCAATAAGTGTTCACATTAAAGCATTTTATTGCAGCATCCTAAGGCTATCCTAAGCTAGCATTTGCTTAAGAGGGTTAAATTGCTTCTCTACTAGTTACATATCTATCTTCTCACATGATACTACAATGAATATAAAGCACACAAGTTGTCTCTGGTGCCTTTCTTAAAACTTTTTTAGTCGGGTGATATTGTTATTTTTTATCCTTTTTATTTTTTTTTGGACTGTGGTAAAAACTTAGAGTGAAAGACAAGTAAGTATAACTTTTCTGAGCTTTCTTGTCACCCTAAAAGAGGAATAAAGAATTTTTATCACCTCTAACTGCTACATTCAGTGTAGTGGTGGTGTGGCAGGAAGGCAGTAAATACATAATTTCTCCTTCCATTAAGTTCTATTTCTACATAGTCTTAAATATTTACAGGAATTGGAAACATGATCAGTTGAGGTAGAGATCTATGGTCCAGGTTCCTTGTTCTAACTTGGACTCAATGAAGATTTCTATGACTCAATCTGTTTCAGTGGGTTACAGCACATGGGTTTGTATATGAGTTATATTATTCACACCACCACAAGGTCTGAAACCAATATGGCACATCTAACAAGAGATGCAGAAGATTTTTAAGTTACAGCATCACATTTCTCATCACATTATTCAGAGGCAATAGTCAATACAATATAGTTTGACCACAGCTATTCCATTTTCCAAAGGAACTGGAGAGAGCACTCACTGCCCCCTTACATGGAACTTGCCTGACTCCTGCCTTTATAACTCTGTTAAACTACTGCCTGACAGATGGCAAAGATAAAGTTCCTTTCTCCAGGGGTCAATTACACTGAGCATTTCCAGCACATGACCACAGTACAGTTGCCTGAGGCAGGACTGGGGACTAGTCAAAGCTATGTGATCTCCCCACAAACCTGAATTGCACAGGATGGTCACAGCCACACACCAACACTTAAAACTAGAGATGAATTCCTGCCTGGATGCCCCTGGAGCAGAAGAGAACACATTAGTCTGTAAATAGTTACTGCTCTACTGGCTGTATGACTTATAAGGAACTACTAACAAAACTTAGTATGCTTGCAAGAATTGGAAGAGGACACAAGGGTATCCATGCCTACTTCGTTGAGGGAAAAAAACCCACTTCTATGTTAACTCACTTCCAATGTCATTTGACAATCAGGTGACATACAAAGTTTATGGACACAAGGCATGTCAGTGAAAAACAATTTGAAGTTGAGTCAACCCAATTTGTTGCCTATGTTGGGTCACTGCAGTTGCAATCAGTTTCGGGGCTTCTCAATAACCTCCTGCAGAGGACAATTACATGACTCTTTACTGTGGTTTACATAAAACAAAAAAGTTCAATATTCTAGCTATGACTTTGGTCCAAGGTCAAATCTGGCAACTTCACTTTTCTGCACGCAAGAAAGCCATTAATTATTGAAAAACAGCAAGCAGCACAATTTTTTTAAACTCACATATCAGTCTAGAATTAGCAAGTCCTCAAATTCTTTTGGAAATCTGTTTAATCATTTTCATACATTTTTGAGAGGTAGTATCAAAAGATATTGCTTCCCACAGTCTCTCACTACCAATTATAACTGCAGGTTTGTACAGGGGAATGTTTCAGATTACAATTGTTTATGCTATTCTTTTACTATGGGTAATCCATTGAGGTACAGAACGGATCCAGCACATCAAAGTTTTTGCCATACAAAAGTGTTAACAGCACAGCAGTTTACAGAGTTTTTTTCCTCCCAGATGGATGATCATATTGGTGTAACAGTTCCCAGCAATTCTTGCAAGTCAGCAATAGACTGCATAAGATTTAGTGGATGCTGTTTAGCTAGAGCTTGCTTACATAAAGAGTATGCAAATACTTGCTTACTGCTGAAGGATTCACTCAGATGGAAAAAAACATATTCTACTTTGTCTTGAATTTTCAAGACTATTATGACTAAAAAGAGGTAAAGTTTCCGTCTTTTTCTGTAAGATGTATTCCAACTCATGGAGTTCCAGAACAAGGAATAAATGCTCAGATGCTTTAATTGTTATTTTACTGACAACTAACTAGCTCTCTAATAAAGGAGAAAAACACAAACAAAGAGTCAGCCCTGAAGCACACCTGGTGAAAATAAACAGTCTGTCAGGAAAATGAAAGCCAGGCATCATTCATCAAATTCAACAAAGTAAAATGGCTCTGTGAGTTCTTCCGAAGTGGTGTCTCTGAAGGTCAGAACTGTATTGCAACAGTAGGGATCTGTAAGTAAATACTGCAAGTTCTTCAAAGCTAACTTTCATCAATGTTGACAGAAATATCTCAAGCTGTGCTTTGGTGTGTAGAAGAGAAGGCTCCAGGGAGACCTTATTGCAGACTTTCCATACTTAAAGGGGGCTATAAGAAAGATGGGGTCAAACTTTTTAGTAAGGCCTGCTTTTTAACCTAAAAGAGGGTAGATGAACACGAGATATAAGAAAGAAATTTTTATGATGAAGGAGGTGAAGCAGTGGAACAGGTTGCCCAGTGAGGCCACAGATGCCCCATTCCTCAAAACGTTCAAGGTCAGGCTGGATAGGGCTCTGAGCAACCTGCTCCAGTTGAAGATGTCCCTGCCCATGGCCAGGGGTTGGACTACCTGACCTTTAAAGGTCCCTTCCAAACCAAATTCTTCTATGAATCACGTACCACAAATCTGGATCATGTATGAAAACTGACACAGACTCACATGAGCATATATGTGCTCACTTAGGTTGCATTTTCTGGGCACAAAAACATTTGTGTCCTTAGTTTTGAGAGAATCCATGAAAATCATGACAACACATGGAAACTGCATTCATATTCTGCATATGAAATAAAACTTACAAATAATTATTTTGTACAGGAGGAATGAGAGTGTATTTCTAGTTTGAAAAATTAATTTTTAAATAAAGTATTATGAGAAGAAAATGAAAGCTTCCATTAAAGCATACTCTTGATTTGCAAAATAGCAGCAGCCCCTCTAAACAGACATTTCTGTATAGACAGAAATGTGCAATGCAGCCAATAGAGAGACTTGAAACAATGAGCTATTGCATATATTCCTAACAAAGGAGACCAAATACATGTTTTGATACACACATACAGTACAGGTGTTGATGACTATGATTATAGCCACTTGACACCTTTCATAATCATCAAGTGCTGCTGAAACACAACCACCAAGGCTGAAAATTTCCATGTCAGTTATTTTGCATCGAACTGATTTTTTAGGCTTCATTGCTGTTGCCAAAATTTCAATGGTTTTCAATACAAGGTAAGGGTAAATACTTGCATTTCAGTTAAAAGAACTAAATAACTGTTGGGAATAACAAAAATACCCCACAGTTTCTCGTTGGAAAACACAATTTGATAGTAAGCCTTTGTGCCAATGTGTTGTCTTCATGAAGATCAATGTAAATCTGTTCATGTTAGAATTTTTAAAACATTTCAGTCTGCAGCCACTCAACAGACCCACTCGAAGAGTTGTTTCAAGAGACTGGGCACACTCCAACCCCAGGCTAAGGGACAGAGTCATCCAAGCCATGTAGTGCCTTTGTGGAGCCCGATACAATGAGAGAACTGACCCTCCTGTACTTCTAAAGGTTTCCACTACTGGAAAAGAAGACCATTCAAAAGAAGGACAAAAGATCTAGAAGAGAAGAATAAAGAGACTAAGACTGGGACATGAAAATGCTGGAAGGTCCTAGTTAGGCATGACCAAAACAGAACTTGAATTTGCAGTGCTTTGAGTGGACATTAATCAGTACCTCAAAGACTTTCAAGACTTCCTCTACTGCCGGTTGCTGTGAAATTCACTGGCAAAATGAAGCTCACTGTCCTCCAGGGACTGGTCCCTGTAGGTGACTAGCAACTATGACATACACTCTCGAGGTACTTATTGGTTGTTTGTTAGAGTACCTCTTCTTATTATCAAAGTCCAGTATCAGATAAAGGAATAAAACTCGCAGCTTCTCAGTTTTTCTTGCTGTTTATTGAGGTTTATCACACTTCAGCATGCCACCCAAACCTGGGTTTAACATACCAGAGTGTGTGCTGCGAAAAGCATTTGCTGCAAAGCGAGGAAGCACAAAGCGACAGGGAGTAGGGTGTGGAATGCCTCAAATGGCAGCTATATCTGGGTTTTTAAGGACACTAATGACCAATTAACAGATAGCACATCTTCTGTTTACAATTCGGTACCAGTAATCTTAACTTATTACTAACATGTCTTTTCTACCTCAAATCCATTCTACCAATCTGTAAATGCCAGCTCTACTGCAGTACAAACGGCAAGAAGAAGAAGAAGAACTTAAGGCAACACCCAAAATCCTCCATCTTGTTTTCTTTTATATCTATACTACAAAACCTAAAACTACAAGCTTCACTTCTATGACTAACTAAACTATGATACAAATTATATTTTTGTTGTTTTTTGCTTCTTCCATGAGTGTTGGAAGCCCTTCCCAGGGACACAGATCAAAGACTGTATCCTGCTGGGTTCTCTGCAAGGGTCCCAGACCCTCCAGAGCAATTCGAGGTGCAGTCTCATCATCCTGGACTCCGACATCACACCTGTAATTGTCGTAAACGGCTCCACTGAATTCAGCTCTAATGATAAGCAATGTGGGAATCAATGCAGTTCAGCACCATGAGTTAGAGTTGCAGTCTGCAGGTGCATATGCATCGAAGAATGTATTCCTTCACTGCAATATCATGGACCATTTCCTCATAAGGCTCCACCTTGCTCATGGCCCAGAGAGAAGACTGCTCACGAATGCACCACATGATCCTTCAGCTAGCCTGAGAGCTGTGCTCAGGCAAACCATGCTGCAACAATGCAGATCTACAAATTAGGAAAGCAATATTAAAGATGCGAGAAATTAAGATTCAGATGATCCAGTATCTTTCTGAATCATTCAAGTAATAGTTTAAGATTTAGCCTTATCACAAAAAAATTAATAAATATTGCACAGTTTTATGGACAGTGTATTCTTCTGAACTGAGTAGGTAACTACTTCTGCTTTTGTTAAAGAAAATTCATGCACCAAAATAAAATCTCCTACAGTCATTGAACTACTTGGACATCACAATCTGGTTTTGCAAAATCTCACACCCTGAGATTAGGTAGTCTATTTAAACTCAAAGAAGCTGTAAACTCAGAAAAAGAGAAGCAATGGTATTTGCACCAAGTAGAATACACTCTTGCCTAGAAATGGGGCAAACAGCCAGTGTGAACCCTGATTTCTGTCTGCACTTTGCACCTCTAAGTCCCATGCAAGCAACACAGATCAGCAAACGTTCTGGCACTACTGTATGCAGCACACGAAGGCAAAAGATAGTTCCACAGCTAAAGTCCTTGTATTGATCTAATCCAGGCTACATAAGCTGATAGCTGCACATTCCTAAATTGGAAAAAAAATACTTGAAGGGTTATGCTTCTGGAAAAAATGATAATATTCATTATCATTTTTAGGACAAATGCAAGAGCCACTTCTGGAGTGGCAAATGTAAAGAAATTCCCAGGCAACAGCTCTAGAAGTCATTCTTCTACCAGGCTGCAGGTTCTGGTACCTATCCCATCAAAAGAGCATCATACGCAGCTTCAGCAGCAAAGCTTTATTTGCTCTAGAAAGAATGTACACATAGACATGGAAAACAGATGGATAACAGGCTATGTGGAATCTTGTACAGAAACGATGCTTAAGAAGAGAATTAAAGGAATTGTAGGTATGTAAGCACGTATCAGGATCCCACTGGGTTCATAAGAAATGTGAGATTGTTTACAGACGTCATCTTTGCATATGGCATGTTTGGTACACATGGAAAATTCAATTCACAGGGGAACTCAAAGAGAAGACAGAGGAGAACTTTAAATTTCAGAGTTAGATTTTGCATACACGTGTATCTAGCCTAGTATGCACTCAGGTCAAACATGAGAAAATATAGGAGAGCTGTCAGGAAAATATACATTACATATATAAATTACTAACTATTTTTACTATATAGTTTCCTAAGTATTTACCCCAAATGTGATGTTTACAACAGGGGCACATCTAGTAGCATGCAGGACTGCCCACATTCAACTTGAAGTGGGAATGCCTGTATATCAGAAGCATTACTCTAGATGTAGTCTGACATACAGAATGAACGAGTAGGAAAAAACATATGTAGAGCACCAGCAGAACAACTGTGTAACTGGCAGATCATCTTATCTGTATTTTGCTAATTAGTTTCTCTTGCTATGTGGGGAGCCTAATTCAAGGCTTGTGAGCTTCCGACGGCTGTTTGTTTCTGAAGGCCTAGACTTTCAACAAGCAGAAAAATAAAGCCACAAATACAAATCTCCCCCTACCCAAATTCACATGATGAGGTTGCAGAGTGCACCAAAATCTAGAGATTGCAGACATTCCTGCTAAAGGACCACTGTGACCATGCAGCCAGGGTCCTGTATGCACATGCTTACCATGTATTTTTCCATCCACCTTTCCCACCTTCTGAAAACTCGATTTTGTCAAAGCCTACATTTTTTCCTTGTAGCACTTCCATCGCTGAATGACCTGCAAAGCCAGGATTCATTGTCTGATTACTGAATCACTCAAGCTTCCAATTTCAACTTTTGAACACACGCTGTTGTCCTGCTAAGTCCCTATATCCAGTTATCAAGTCACCTATCAACCTTCCTTTCAGCAGCTTCATCTCCTGTAACATGACAACACAAGGCTCACCTTCCAGGCTTGGGAAAAGGCTGTGCTCTGCCTTCCATCTACTTCTATGCTATTCTTAGAATTAAAACATCACAACTGGACACAGTATCCTTGCAGACTTAAGCAGCCTGACCTGTGTATGTTACAAGAGTCCCTGCTATTCAATACAACTTTTATAACAGCAGATTACATTAGTCCCATTAGTTTTTCATTTAGAGTACATGTACACGTAACCTACACTAACTCCCAACTAGTTTTCTTCCTTGACAGCCTGCTTTCCAAGGGACACGAGACCACACCTGTGGGATGAAGGCGTTTCTCATATAAGACATGTATTGTCACAATAAGGCAATAAGAAAATTTGGCTACAATAAGACAAATTTTCTCAGAACCATTTAGCTAGATTATTTATATCATACCTGTACCATTAACCCATTCTGCTGATTGTTTGCTACCACATCAACTGCTACACTTAGGCAATTAACAGTAAGGCTGAACAGTGCTGCACAACCAGCTAAACCAGGGGACACCAACAAAGGCCCTTTTCATTAGTGTCTCCTTACTGCTTATGGGCCTCTGTCGATGAACCAGCTTCATTCCAGCATGCAGCATAAGAAATTAAAAGGCTCATGTTTAATTAAGATGTCATGTGATCCTAAACTGTATGCTTTTGGGGCAAAAAAACAGTACTCTATTCCACTTGGTAGCTGCTAAATACTAAACATGCACCCTCACCAATGGGGGAAAACAAAAGAGAAGGAAAGGAAGGAAAGGAAGGAAAGGAAGGAAAGGAAGGAAAGGAAGGAAGGAAGGAAGGAAGAGAGAGAGAAGGAAGAGGATGGAGGGAGCAAAAGAGAAAGAGTACCAGATTAGTTTGACAGGCCAAGCATCAAGATAATTGGTATCACCTAGACAATGCAATTCTTTGTTGACAGAAACTCGAATTAACTGTTCCATCCTTTTGGCAGAATTGGCCAGAGGCTAACAGGTCTGTAGCCCCTTGTGTTGAGAGTAATAAAAAAATTCCAGACCATCATTTATTAAAAGAAAGAAGCTTTCTCCATGAGATAGACTTGGAATGAGTCAGTATGATATGGGTCTGAATATGGCTTAATGTGACATAAAAAAGAACAGTACACATCTCTGAATGGCAAATTCAGCAGTAGATTAGCCTAGGATAATGGTTACAGGTGACATTCATCAAAATCAAGCTGTCTTTTGTTTTGTTTTGATAAGCCAATATATGACAAGCTTTATCTATATGCGTATAGCATCCATAAACCAATGGACACAAGCAATTTTACATGGCAATTTAACCAGTGCTTGACAGCAGACTGGATTGCAGTACTTTATAGGTTTGATATGCTCATAACAGATTGTCACATTCCTGGCATTTCTCCAGACAGTGTTTATACTGTTTATAAACAGCAACAAAATATTAGAACATGCAACAAACATTTCCTTATAGGCCATTTGGGATTATTCTACATTTGGCACTGATTTCTGAATAACCTTATTAATCCATCTTCAGGTTTTGAGCTGTTATATTTAGACCAAGAACACGTACTGCAAAATAAAAATCTACATAACCTGTGCAAAACAAACATTAAAAAGCGTAGATTCAAAATTATAGTCAAGGAAAACCTTGACTAAATAGAACAACTGTGCCAACATTCAAAACTCAACTGGATATGGTCCTGGACAATCTGTTCTGGTGACCAAGCTTAAGCAGAGAAGTTGGACTCGATGGTTTCAAAAGGACCCTTCCAACTGAAGTAACTCCAGGATATGGTGATTTTGACCTGTGAACAGGTAAATCATCTCAATTCACTGCACCCAACAGAACCTGCAGAGAAAGTGACTCAGGTTATACGCATAAACTTGTTTGGGGAATCCAACCTTCCCTCCAATCACAGCACAATGTCACCAGGTCCTGTGCAACATAGGTGCCATGTCAGTACAGCTGACAGGACTGGGATTACACTGACAGCTTGTCTCAAACACACGGCACACTGACAAAAGATACACATTTCCTCAAGGGTATCATTGCTTGCCATTTCACAAAACAGAACAAAACCTCAAATTCCCCATGGGGAAGATTTGGGTTTTTTAGTCAGTTATCAAGAAGCAATATTTTTGTCTGTGGAACTTAGAGGCTTCTCTTAGCAACCCGGCAGGCAGAAATTCCTCAAGCTTCAAGCAGAGGTACAGGGGAGCAGGGTGAGCAGCCTGATGGGTTGCAGGCTCTTGAGGTTCTGAAAATTTCAGTGGGACAGCTCATGTTCTGACATGATTCTGGGATTCCTTTACTGTTTTTTTTATTTGACTTTGTTTGGGTTGTTTTGTTTTTCATCCTTTTCTGCAAGGCTAAAAGACTAAAATAAAGACTAAAGAAAGACTAAAATTCACAGCAGACTGCAGCCACTGAAGAACAGAGCACCCAATTTTCAGCAACAACACAGCCATCAAATGTAAGTATTCAAATATTAGATTACGTTAGATAGTAGCTGTAGTCAATAATAAGCCATCAGGAGTCCCTCAAGTTTTACCTGAGGCCAATCTCTTAGTGTTTGCTCTGTAATAAGACTTTGCCTATAGTAAGTACTCTGGAGCTCAGTAACATACCTTAATGAAACCTCAGGAGAGGGAAAACTGTATTTTGTTGTGTTTTTTCTTAAGGAGTCATGTCTTTAATGCACCTTATTAAAAAGGTTCATGGATTAATCCCCATGTCCATGTTTCAGACCAAAATCACTTATTAAGATCTTATTTTTTTGTGTCTCTAGGCCCATGTTTCTAAGTACAGAGTCTTGGTTAACAGGTCACAAAATTAATTAAAAGATACAAGGTTCTCACAATTGATTCCTCTGTTTGAGCAGTGAGTATTCATCTGGATGCACATAGAAGGACAGAGGGACTTGTCCTGCATCAGTTCAGTGCTGGTCAGCACTAGGATCTGAGGAATCAGATAAACACTTCACAGGATGCACAGATCCTTGCTGTGTGAAAGGATTAAAATCAATTCCTGAATGCAGTAAGGGCTTGAACAGAATCCAGCCTTTTTTGGTTTGTTTTGTTCCAAGAGCTCCTTCCACTGAATTCACAGGAAAATGCTGGAGCTGGATCCTCATATCTTTGCTGAAAGAGCCAGGTATTTCCCTCAGCAGTGCATTCTATAATAGCAAGGACTAAGCTCAGTGTCAAGTGCACTGCACCAGACCCTGTCAGACTTTCAACCTGTTCAATTAACTATATCAAATCAAACAATTTCCACTGGAGCACCGGGAGGCACTTCTTTTTTAGTGAAGGCTATTCCCTTGGCAAACCCTGACTAGTGGAGGGCAGCTGCTTTAGCACTTGAGCATTTAAAAAAAAAAGGAGCTTTGGATTTTATTTTTCTTGTCATATGGGGGAGGTAGAGAAGGAAGAAATCCTTTCTCCCCCAGTCTCTTTACTCTCCGCAAAAGGCTCAGCTGCCTGGGCTGATACTTCCACAAACGGAATCATTTTCAAAGAGGAACATGACAAACCAGGCGCTGACAGCTCATTAGCAGAGGGGGGAGGCTGGGGACGAGGACTGGAGGTCTGTGCAGCGGTGGCCGGTGGCACAGCCGGGATGGCACAGCCNCCGCGCGGTACCGCGAGGGACGAGGGGAAGCGCAGCTTTTCCCAAGCGAAGGGCAAACCCAGGCCCTTCCAAACACCAGCCCGGAGCCATTGAAGGGCAGAGGTCCTGCAGGAAGTCCCCAGCCGCAGCGGGGGAATTCAGGAGGGGTCAGCTGCAGGGGCCGAGCCCAATTCCCGCAGGTCATGCCTTGAGTCCTGGCAAAGGGTCTGGGGAGTGGGATCAGAACACAGCTGAGAGCACGGGGCTGTGACAGATGTGGTTAATATGTTTGTCAGAGATTTGGTGCCACAGTGGAGTTGTTGTCTACATATATATTAAAAACCACAGACCACGAAGAAGCTGGAATCACAGCATAACTGACGGAGGGCATCTGGCTTGGGAAGAGTCAGAGGGATCAGGCAACGGCAAGACTCAGAGGTGAGAGAATGACTACAACATATTGCAGACTGACCAGATGAGAGATTAAATACACACTTAGAATCATAGAATCATTAAGGTTGAAAAAGACCTTCAAGAGCATGAAGTCCAATCTTTGACCAAACACCACCCTGTCAACTAAACCAAGAGCCATGTCCTGGAGTTTCTTCAACGCTTCCAGGGATGGTGACTTCATCACCTTCCTCCTTCCTGGGCAGCTTATTTCAATGCCTGACCACCCTTTCAGTGAAGAAATTCTTCCTGATGTCCAAAACAGGTCTAAACTGCAAATGGATGTTCCTCCAGGTTCAGATTTCAGGAGAGCTTCCTTCTGCATTTTGCTGTGAGGTTAGCTGTGTTATTAGACTGAGGAACCCTGCCAAATAATTATAAGATTACACCAAGACTAAATCCCCATATCATGAATAGCACATGCTGGCAAGTAACAAGCTGAAATAAAAAGAATCAGCTCTAGCTGCTCACTGATATCACAAACACACACCCACTAAGTAGCAAATTAATTCACTTTTTTGAAGTGAAGAACTGTAAGGTGCTCTAACAACTCCTCCACTTAATCACTCTAGTTTTCCGTACCTACAACCGCACCAAAAACCTGACTTTGTAGCTACACAGTAAAGGTGAAAAATACTCCTTGCCAAATAATAACACAAGTAACCTAAAAAAAGACCCTGCAATATCTCCCATTTTTTCCTGGTTCCCACCAGAATGGGAACCAGAACTTCTGAAGTGCTGCAGGAAAGCCTGAGTTGATGGGAAATGAGAGCTCAGTATTACTAACCATCAGTTTTACCAAGCTCTAAAAATAAGTTTCAGACTCCACAGATACAGCAGAAATTTTTAGAAAAGCAAGACAGAGTAACAGCCTAATGAGACTTTGGTCAGGGCACAACACTTGGAACCACCACAATTCATGCGAAGGCCTAAAATATTCAATGACCAGTTCTAAACTAAGGACCTGTCCGTCAAGTGGAAAGACTTCAGACCATTACGCACCATACTGACGTAGTTCATCAGTATGAATCAAGTGGAGAAATGAAAAAAAAGGAAATAAAGAAGTGCCATCAGGGTTAACAATGCTGCATTCTATGGCTTCAGGCTATACCTTGAAGGTCTTCAAAGTCACAACAGTGCTTCGCCTTGCCTAGCTTCTGGATGAAGGGATCCCATAGTCGTGTGATTGATCGAGGAACATGGTAAAGTAATAAAAATGCAGTGACTAACAGTTAATGATGGATCCAAAAATGTGTAGAAAAATAACATCCTGAGAAATAAAACGAGAGTGTAGAACTTTGATACTGGGCAAAATGTTAGAACTTACAATAAAGTAATCAAACCCCCTGTAAAGCCGCCAAAGAAAAAATAGTTGATAAAAATAATGCTTCGTCAAAGTCATGCAAAGGGTCACAAAACAATTTGTCACAAAGGTGGACAAAGGAAACACGGTGAACATAAAAGGGGTGTTTTCATAATTATCTTCTCTTTTTACTATATTAAGTCCATTACATTCATCTGTTTGGAGGCAACTCTTGCCTCACCACTGATTACTTCAGCAATTTACGCTTTTACTCTGGGTTTTACAAATCCCACTTAAGCTGGATGCCTGAATCACCTAAAAGAGATGGGTAAGCACCCAAAAGCTAAATCAGTAGCTCGTAAGCTTTTTGGTTCTGTCAGTGGATCACAATCAGTGTTCAGTTCTTCTTGCAGATACACTGTATACCCTTATCAGCAAACCAGGAAATATCATGAAGCTTTACAATATGGAGTGAGAATTCCTGAAATAGGCATTGCTAAGACATTTGATACAGTTTTCCATATCTTACCCCAATTCACATTTTTAGATCCCTTCTGAGTAAGAAACAGAAATTGATTTTGAAACTGGCTGCCATGGTGAGAGGTTCTGGCGGTGTATTTTACACTATATTGATGTGAATCAGTGTTCTGTAGAGAATAGAGTGGATCAGGTTTACAAAGACTGTACAACAAAGATCTTTTCAAGGAGAACAGTAAAACACGATATGATCTCTAGTTAGGAAAAAATTACTAAAATAAATAGAACAAGATAAAATTAAAAATGAAAAAAGAATTCTGTTAGAGGGAAAGAATAATCCAATTATCATTGTATGTATAATTAGGAAACACTAATTCCCCAACATCTGACAGCACATGAGGAGTAAGTACTGAGAAGCAAGTAAACACCACTTCAAATGAAGAGGAATATAGCTTTTTCTTCAGTCCCCTAAATACACATACTTTAAGAGTGCAGAGAACTCATCTAAGCTGACAGGGAATTTCAAATCTGAAGCTAAAGGACAAGAATGATATTTTCCAGTTCAAAGATGATTTGGATTCTGTGTCCTGCATCAGGCAGGAGTAATAGCTACAGCAAAACTTGCTACCACAGCTCTTACTGAATTCTTATATAGCGACAGAGGAAATAAAACAAGGCAACTAGAGCACAATTCACTTCTGAGTATGTTATAAGCAATTGTTTACTGAGACCATGAGCGATCTTCCCAGGTAGTTACAAGTGGAGAGAACCTACCAAGGAAAAGATACCAGACCCAAGAAATATCCAGTAAGACATAAAACGGTGTAAGACATTTCAACAGCTACTTGCACAGCAGAGCAGGTGTGTGGCAACTTCATTCTGAATTTAGTAGATACAGAATTTAATATGTCATTGGCAAGCAAGGCAAAAAAATGCCTCAATCGTCCTTTCCTATCAAACAGATAAAAAAACTTCCCTTTCCTATCAAACAGAACAGATGATATTATCACTTCTTCCACACAGGATTTTATGCAACAAATGATAGCATCAGACACTCCCCAGTGGTTTGCAAAGAGAGGAGAAAATAGCTCCATTTCATTACTAACTGATAAATGCCACAGATTATTTTTCACAGAAAAGACAATTGATCAGAAAATAATCAGCTATGTTAATACTTAAGTTACAACTTCCATGAAGTGTTCAAGTGCCTCACTGTCCCCTTCTTGACTGTAGATGAGCATTCCTGGTCAAACCAGATCTCTCATGAGCCCTTATAGTTCTGTCTCCTGTTGCAGAATTTTGCCATGTATTGCATGACCTATAATCTGGATCAAAAGCCAGACCCAGAAACCATTGCTGAGACATAAGAAAAGATGATTTTCATACAAAATCTTCTGTATCTAGGAGGTTGAATAATGAAAAGGAGGTTTTCACTTTTTA
This sequence comes from Calyptomena viridis, assembly GCA_013390005.1. Lineage (NCBI taxonomy): Eukaryota > Metazoa > Chordata > Aves > Passeriformes > Eurylaimidae > Calyptomena > Calyptomena viridis. Next base: position 693,317 of record WEIV01006696.1, read on the forward strand.
CCAACTTCTTTCAATTCTACACTATATAAACACAGGGTTACATTAAAATATATTTCTAATATTATTTTCCATGCAAAAAGAACAGTTGCTACATATTATGCAAACAGGAGCCTTATCCCAATGCCCATCACTCTTCAATGTGTTCCACATGTTAAAAATTTGAGCTTAGCCAAGTGTGAAGCAGGGAAAACTCTTTAGTCCCTCACATTTTCCAACATGAGCATCCCAGCTCCACAAAGAATGCTGCAAATAAGTCTGACCTTGTCTAGGCAGCAGAATAAAAGCTCTCTCCAGGGTGAAGCAGTGATTTTATTTTTTTTAAACTGCAAATGGATGTAGTAGGGATTGATCTGACAGCCCACCAACCAACACTGCTGTTAAGACCTCACATAAAAAGCATGGAAAAGTGGCACAAATAAGGACTGAGGGTAAGGCTGGCTTAAGCTTCGTACCACAGAGAAGGAAAGGGCTTCACAGAGATGGCTGGAGATGGAAGTTGTTTCTGCTATCCACTGTCAGATAAATGCTGCTTGAAAGAAGACATCTATTGTGCTGAAGAGTACTGTCACGTGCAAAACAAGGAAAATAATTAATAGTTTATTGGAAATACCCTCCATATGGATGCAATGAAGGTGCTTTCTGAGATATATGACAGTGCTGAAAAATGTGCAAAACTTGCTATAGGTTTGGCACCAATCAAGGAAAGGCATGGTAAGCAAAACTTTAACAATGCTTTAAAGGAGGCTTAAGTACTTCCTACAACACCTTGCCCTGACCCAGGACCTTCTTTGTTTGGTACCAGTCCTACACCTGAATATAAAGACTTCTCTACCAATAACAATCTAGAAGATAGGTTGTGACCAGTTAATAAGGGACAATAAAACAATGTCCAATAAAATAATCTAAGAAAAGGTACCAGTTTGTGTAGTCTTCTACACTGTAACTACAGATGGATTTGTGAGAAGACTCTCAAGGGACAGGTGTCAGGTAACAGATGAGGAACATCTACTGAGGCTACTTTACAGAAGACCTCATTTTGTGTCTTGCATCAGGACTCATATTAGGTGTGTTGTATCACTAGCACGAGAGATATTTTGGGTCAGTGTGATACACATCAATATTGGAAGGATGAAAGATAACAATGGTGGAATCATTTGCCAAAGGTGAACAGAAATTGTTCCAAATGAAACAGACCTGTTAACAGAAGACTCAGCTGACTCAAACATCTTGTATACACATATCAGAACACATTTAACAACACTGGAATCTTTATCTCTGGTATAGAGATAGCAAAACATATGGCAAAGGATGAATATGACCAGAAGGTCACAACACCATGACTAAACCCACCTGGTTTTGGTCACCCTTCCTGCCCCAGAGCTAGGAATGAAACCCAGGCCTCCTGTGCTGCACTGCACACCCTTCATCTGCAAGTCACTGCACTGGTTGCACCACAAAACTCATCTGAGTTCCATGAAACAAAGGGCAGAATTAAATTATGTATATTCTGAAAATTGGAAAGATATCTAGCAACACTTTGATTTTTAAAAAAATATCTTTCTCTGTATGGAGAGAGTAACTTAGACTCTGAGGATTCAGTGTGTTTCCAAAGAAGAGAAGAGTAATCCAAAACAGAGTCAAGATGTCTCCAAATTCCAGTGCAGTATCTTAAACTGCAAGACCATCCCTTCACCAACATGCTAAATAACAAGCATTTCATTTGATATGATAAACTCTGGCATCTACAAAGATATTACTGAAGAGAGAAAAAATTAATCAATACAGATTTTAAAAGCATCATTTTAAAGGAATTTCATTAAAAAATGTCAATAAAGCTGATTTAATACAAGCATCTTTAGAAGTTATAGAATAAGCCATATTTTAAGACTATTTGCGGCACATTTTCAGTAGCAGTTCATGTTTCATCTTCTGAGGTGCTGTTTGGTATTTAATGAATATTCACAAGTTCTGGTCCCCTGTAAAATTAAAATGAGGTTTTCTTGAGTCCTGTTCCTTTCCTTCTTAAAAGTTTAATTTAAAAAGGCTTGAATCTTTTCAAGTACCTCCTATCAAATTCTTTCCATTGGACCAAGGTACCTCTTGGGTATTACTTTGACAGAATGAGGTTTGTTTAATGATCATCACATTAAAACCTCAGCACACTGAGGAACATGGCACAAAAATGAAAGATGAAGCGGGCCTTCCTTCCTGCCTGCCTTCCTCGCCTGCCTTCAACACATCCATAAGCCATTCCTTAGACACCATCTTTATTACTTTGCCAATGGACCATTTGACCCCAAATGGTTATTCCTTAGTCATTCTATGACTATTCTATGTCTTGTTTCCGTTAATGCTGAGACATTGCAAAACTCTTAATTTGTTTCAATGGTACAGGATAAGAACATCAAAGAACAACTCATCTCTCTAGAACTTCCCAGTCATTTAAAAGTATTGCTGCCGGGCACATTCAAACTCACAAATGCACATAAACCAAGCTCCATTTCTCAGGTTTATCCCCTGCAATATATCCGTATAAAATAAGTGTGAAAAACTGGCAAATCAGTACAACTTTTTATATCTCCTCCTACTGGTGTAAATGCAAGCACCAGTTGTAGAGCTTCCAGTGACATGGCCATACCATGACATTGCCTTCTTGGTTGTACAGGTCAGTGTCATCTTTGTTCCCTCCTTTCCTATTTTTCCCATCCCTGCTAATTCCTATCAGATGCCCTTACATCCTGCTCAGTATTACTCCTTCAAATTCTTTCGGTTCTGTCTCTGGGTCCAACACAATGAAAAACATTTCTGACCTGTTGCTGAATAAGTCAACCAAATGTTCCACTCCCTGAATCCAAGGATGTTACGTGTAAAATCTCCCAATTTCTTATTAGACCTTTCCATATTTAATTCTCCCTAACTGGCTGCAACATGCAACTAGTTCTGAAATACTCAGTAAGTACTCAACAAGTACTCAGCAAATCATAAGACCACAGAAGAATTCCAATTAGAAGGGACCCCAGCAGATTTCTGGCCCAACCTCCTGCTTAAAACAAGGTCAGCTATAGGATCAGATGAGGTTTCTCAAGGTTTTAGCTAGCTAGGGCTTGAAACCTTCCCAGGATAGAAACTGAGCAACCTGTTCCAATGCTCGACTGTCCTCACGGGAAAGAAGTTTCTCCTCATGTTCAGCCTCGGCCTCCTGTTTCAGCTCAAGTCTGGTGTCCCTCATATATCAATGCAAAGGGTCAGGTTCCATCTTTTTGACAACTTTCTTCTACACACTGGGGGCTGCTGCTAGTTCCCTCATCCCACCCTGGCAAGTTGCCTCTTCCCCGGACTGAACAAGCTCAGCTCCCTCAATCCCTTAGTCACAGGGCAAGTGTTCCGGCCCTGAGCGTCTCAGTGGCCATCACCCTAACTTGCACTGAAGATCCAAGGACTGTAGTCTAAAAGGTGCAGAGGAAAAGGGAATAATGACTATCCTTGATGAGGTTACTATGTTTCTGCTAACAGTACCCATGATTCTGTGAGTATTTTTTGCTGCTGGGGCACAACACTGGTTCATTTCATCTTCCTGACTATCAAGACCATGGGTCCTTTTCACCAAAGCTGCTTTCCAGCCAGTCAGCCCCAGGTTGAGAGGGGTGCAAGCAGCTCAGCCTTCCCAGCTGCAGAACTTTGCAGTTGTCTCTGCTGGTTATAAGGTTCCTGTTGACACGTTCCTCCAGCCTGTTTCTGGTCCCTATGCCTACATCCCTATGGATGGTCCCTACTCGAGTTTATAGACTGTTACATCCACTTTGCTGTTATCTGCAAATCTGATGAGAGTACACTCTGTCCCATGATACCCTCAAGATCACTGTTAATATGTTTTTTTCTTATTAGGGAAGTTTCCAGATGAAGCATTTTTTTTCTTATACTTCTGCAGGTGCTCTTCATCAGAAGTAAAAGGTATAAAACTCCACAAGGAAAAGGTAATTTTGTGTTACATTTTTGTCTCCAACTCAGTAAACTGTAATCAGCAACTAACAGTCTCAAATAAATGCCACACTTTTCAACAGCTATGGTTAACAATCATAAGATATGTTTGCTCAAGATGTTTTTCCTGGCTTATGACCATGTCTTAGATTTTATCTTCAAATAAAGTTTAAATATCCTTTTCCTGTCACTTTTTTGAAGTTCTTTACTATCATATTTTTCCAGATCAAAACAGCTTGTAAAGTCATATTAATTCCTGAGAAATTTTCAACAATCACATCAGTTTTCCATAGCCATATCTGGTAGTTACACTACCTTGGCCTCATCTTCACATTAGTTTCCATGCTCATTTCTGAGCTACAAATCCACTGTTCTATCCCTTTATTAGATTTCAAATAATTGGAGTCATGGGGACCAACAGCACTGGAAATATTCTCCTGAGTTAATGATTTCACTCATAATACTATTGCAATATACTTTTATAAAATCTATACAAACATTGGTCATGTTTCTTCTTTGGTAGTTGCTGAAATGAAGTTATTTTCTTTCCTGCAGATTTACTTTCTAACACTCATACCAGTATTTTCCTTACACCTCTTTTGTGTAAAGTAGAAAGATTGATCTCTATTTTTCTTTTTCATAGGGGTCTATATAGTTCAAAGTTTTGCACATCTGCAGGAAAAGTATAAGGTTTCCATCTATGTTTATGTTGAAATGAAAACTTTTTCCTGAATTCTAGAAATAGACAATATGACAGTAAAACAGTATTAGAAAGTATTTTAAAATAGCGTCTATTTCTTTTGGTAGTGCTCTGGATGCAGTCAGCTCTGTACACATGGGTGGAGACACAGACTACATTCCTACAAACTGCATTCAGCAGATGGTGACTGAGAGGAAATGGGCACAATGGCTGTGTACTAAATCCGAACACTTACCAAAGCAATGCAAACCAGCTCCCACATGTAAGTGTGTATGTGTACTCATGGCTACACAGTAAACAAATATTGGTGGTTTAGTTTGCCATGTTTGCAATAATTCAAATGTTATCAGAAAGAAAATAGCAACAGGAATCAAGATGAAATTGGAAACACCACAAGTATACATATACGAGCAGACACTCACTGAAACACACATTAGTTAACAATGCATTATTGTTAAGACTGAGATTTGTATGTGAAACTCAAATCTGCTTAACATTAAATGGTCTAAATTTCAATTCCAAGTTTTGTATACCACCACTTCAGAGAACAATTTAGTGTTCCACATTAAACTTTTTACAGATTAACTACTGCCTCATATATGAGTAGAAGTGCTATTTAACTCCCGAGTTATATTTGCTACAATGATGTCAGTTCAAAGTGGTCAGCTAAAAGACAACTACAGCAAACTGAACAGGAGTTGAGAAGTCAAGCAGACCAACAAAGGCAGTATCAACTTCTAAAGAAAGTAGGAAAATACAATATAATTAAGCTTTTAATATGTTCTTTTAAGAAAAGACAACAAGTTTTGAAGATCTGGAGGACCTATGTGTGTCTGGGGATAAATCATGATAGAACAAACAGGTATTTTTTAGACTGGACAAGGAAAGTACGTCCAACTGCAAAGCACCCTTTCTGGTGACAGAAATCTTGAAGGCACAGGAGCAGGCTGTCCCAATGTGCCAAAAGATGAGCCAATGGGGAACACAACTGGCCTGGATGGGAAAGGAGCTTTTGAAGGAACTAAGGCTAAAAAAGAAGGTGCATCATCTTTGGAAGAAGGGAAGGTAACTCAGGAAGTGTTTAAGGATGTTGCTAGGTCATGTAGCAAAAAAATTAGAGAAGCAAAAGCCCAGTTACAACTTAAACTGGCCACTTCTGTGAAGGATAATAAAAAAATATTTTTATAAATACATTAAAGGAAAAAAGGGGCAAGGACAACCTCCACTCTTTATTGGATATTGGGGAATACAGCAACTAAATACGAGGAAAAGGCAGAGGTACTTAACACCTTCTTTGCCTCAATTTTCAACAGTAAGACAAGTTGTCCTCAGAGCAACTGGCCTCCTGAGCTGGTAGATGGGGTCAGGGAGCAGTACAGCCCCCCTGTAACCCGGGGGAAGCAGTTAGAGACCTGCTGAGCCACTTGGATCCTCACAAGTCTGTGGGACCAGATGGGATCCATCCCAGGGTGATGAGAGAGTTGGAAGATGAGCTTGTGAAGCCGCTCTCCATCATTTATCATCAGTCCTGGCTCACTAGGGAGGTCCCAGATGACTGGATCCTGGTCAATGTGACACCCACAAGAAGGGATAGAAGGAAGATGCAGGAAATTACAGGCCCGTTAGCCTGACCTTGGTGCCAGGCAAGATTATGGAACAGATCATCTTGAGGGCGATCACACGGCACCTACAAGGATGGCCAAGGGATCAGACCCAGCCAGCAAGGATTTAGGAGGGGCAGGTCCTGCCTGACCAACCTGATCTCCTTTTATGACCAGGTGACCCACCTGGTGGATGTGGGGAAGGCTGTGGATGTAGGCTACCTAGACTTCAGCAAAGCCTCTGACACCATCCCACACGGCATACTCCTGGAAAAGCTGGCAGCCCATGGCTTGGACAGGTGCACTCTGCACTGGGTTAGGAACTGGCTGATGGCCGGGCCCAGAGAGTGGTGGTGAATGGTGGCACATCCAACTGGCAGCCAGTGACTAGGGGTGTCACCTAGGGATCAGTGTTGGGCCCAGTCCTGTTTAGTATCTTTATTGATGATGTGGATGAGGGGATTGAGTCCACCATTAGTAAATGTGCAGCTGACACCAAGCTGGCAGCAAGTGTCGATCTGTTAGAGGGTAGGAGGGCTCTGCAATGGGACCCGGACAGACTGGATAGATGGGCTGAATCCAACAATATGAGATTTAAAAAGTCCAAGTGCTGGGTCCTACACTTTGGCCACAACTATGAAAAAGAGTATGAACTCAAAGTGAATCACCTCAATGAAAAAAATATTATATAAATTGCAGTTTTCCTCATAGGATGTTTCTTAAGGTCTGGGTTTTGAGGGTTTTTTATTTATTTGGAATTAATGGGGTGGGACCTTTACCTACATACAGACTGACTTCTTTCCTTGTTATATTGACCCTGAATAACCTGAAATTTATGTTTTAGAGGTGGGGAAATCACTTACCACATCCCATGAAAGCTGAAATATTCTCCCTGCTCTAAACCTTGCAACTCTCTAGTTGTACAAGCCACAAAAAACCCTCAGTGCACAGTCACAATCTATTAACAGCAAAATAAAACAATTTACCACATTTTAAGTAAGTAAAATATTTCTGATAGTGCATACTTTACCAGTTATGTCATGCTGTTTGAATGACTCACTGTAGATTTGATACTGATTAGGACAATGTTTCTTCAGCCATTTGCAGACATCCTGCTGGGTCCATAATGCCACAGGCTTGGTCAGCTTCACAGTCCCAGACTAGAAACACGGAATGAAGAACAGAAATTATGTTTAGTCCACACACAAGTTTCAGAAATTTTTATCTGTGACATCCATATATGATATTAAAATAATAAATCCAAGATAGGAGCTGCTCTGACTGGCAGATATCCAGTAATTACCATCGCGTTACACAAGACCTGGTTAGTCAGATACATCACACAGAAATCACACACAGTGGAAGGTTCTTCAGCACTATTTTGCATTGCATTTATGTTCCCTGTGTCACAGAAACATACTGCACCATGTCTTACTTGAACAACAGTTTAAAGAGTGACCAACTGATGACAGTCAAAGAGCAATAGGTTCACACTTTGAAGCCTTCAAATTCACAGGAGGGATGTCCATTTGTGTCCCAGTTTGGATATAACTATGGAAGACCAGAAACATCCTCAGGCCAGGCATAGTTAGTCCTCAGCTACAATTAGGAACAAGTACAACAAAGGCCTTTAGTGCAAACCAGCCTAAAGGCTGGTTCTGCCTGGGAAAAGGAGACTACACACAATGGAGGCAGAGCTGGGGATATTGGTCAATACTGAGCATTTCAGCTGACATAACTCCTAATTTGAGTGATGTTTACAAGCAGATTTTCCACAACAGTTTTTCCACTTCCTTTTTACCTGTAACCCTCCTACAATCATCATTATATGAAATAAGTAGGACTCCTAAAACAGTTGCTCCTTTATAAATAAATAAATAATAAGAAATAAATAATAAGAAAAAGAACACTGTTCAATACATTCCTGAAAATTCACTTTTATAATATATTAACAGTTTATATAGAAACATTCATAAATGAAGTTGATTGCATTATTATATAGATGGGCAGTTATTACCAACAATAATGTTTAACATTGGACACTGCAAGTGGGTGTGCACACCAAAGTATCCATTTATTTCATTATTTTGTCAAGGAACTGAGTCTAAGAAATAAAATCAAAGTGTCTCTGTTTCCATGAGATGCATGCAGAATACTGTCCTCCAGCTCACTGATGCTGTAGAAGGTTCAAGAGAAGTTTTTCTGCACAAATTTGAGTTGAAGAGGAATGTCATCTCTACCCATCTTCTCCATTAGGACTCAAGGCAGATTCCTTCAGTATTGCCAGCCAGGGTTTAGCTGAGCACTTACACAGATGTACACTGTCAGACAGACCTTTTCAAAGTTACTTTGAAGTTTTTCATTACTAGAAGCCCTAAGGACCAAAGCAGTTTTAAGCTAGTGCTTTGCATGTCCCATTAAGTCAATAAAGTACACCATGCAAAGATACTAACTTAGGGCCAGGGAATATGGCAGACCTAAAAATCCAGCAGGCAAATGTGTCTTGAATTTCTCATCTCCAATTGTCCCTCTCTCTTTTTTACTGCCTATGTAGAAGTTAAATAACCAGAAGGAAAATTATAGTTGAATATATAACACAATGCACATCCCCTAGCTCAGCCTTTTTTGATTTCAAGAAAAATACACTCATCAGAAACACTAATAGGCATCATCCACATTTATAGGTATCACAGTAATGCAAAAAAACCCATCCCAAATAATCGTTCTCATCCTGTGTTGCCACCCACGAACACACAGCAGGCAGAAGTTTGGCTGAAAGACCTGGCATTCACAAAAAAGAAACTTCCACAGGTCTTGAGGGTGCACTATAACCAGGAGAGTGCTTGCTCTACCTCTATCCTTTCTGAGAAGCTCATCAGTCTTCACATACAGGAACCCGTACCAGTCTGGAGAAGGGGCAACCTCTGCAGGGAGAGCAAATGCCTTGTAACTCCAAGTTCCTCATGCAACTCGAAGACCAAAGGCCCCTACTTGAACTTCTCTGGCCTACCTGTTAGTGCTGTTTGAGCCAAAGAAGAAACTGAATTTCAATGAAAGAAGAGCCCAATCTTATGGTATCAGTTAGCTGATTTTTATCACATGCATATATAAATGCATGTCCTTCACAAATACATCAAAGAAATAAACAAGTAAAAATAGCCATATAACACAGTCTTTCTGATTCCATAGAAATCCCTGAACAATAGGGTCAAGACTTCAACATCTATTCTTATATTAATTACTGCTTAAATTTAAAGATATTTCTTGAGCATCAGAATTTTTAATGATTAGAGAAAGGTCTGTCAGCCCTTGAAAAAGAAATTGTTAATGGGCTTTTCTTGTACATCATAAAAATATTTAGATTACAAATATTTGTATAGAAATATGTATAGCTAGCTATAGATTTACAAGCTATTTATTCCTAGCTGAAAGTACACAAGAAGTGCCAATGTTTGTCTTATCCAACAGGCTGCTCTTTTCAGTTCAGCAACTACTGTCCTCTTAAAAGGCTTAAGCACCATCATGTTAAGTATCCGTAGAACAAGTTTATCAACAATTACAGTACAAATTTAACACATCCCTCTGTGCCTATGGAATTGAAAGATGGTTTCAAATGTAGCTTTTATGCTGTGCTATATACAGATCACTGCATAGCAAACATATGTGCTGACTTCTTACTGTTCAATGTTCAGAATTATGATAGAAACATGTTGCACTTAAACTTTTAACTGCAGTCCAAAGAGTACATTTTTACATTGACACCATCAAATAATAGGTTTAATTTTCTAATTCGTAAGGACTTAATAAGTTAGAGGAATACAGAAGTTTTAAAGCAATGGTTCTAAAAAGTATATTGTAGTCACTTTCCTTGTTTGGAACTTCATACCCAAAATAATTTTCAAACCAGATGCTCTAAATGAAAAGCTATTAAAAATAGGCTTCCCACAAAACTAATTTCTTAAGTTTCTTCCCTTCTCTAAAGCTAGATCTCATACAAAAAAAATCCCACCATCCCAGTAAACCAAGGAAAACTACCTTTACCACAAACATAACTAATAAATGAGGCCTCTGCCATTAGCTACATACAAACTACGTAGACAGGTGGAAAACACACTATGTTTTACTTTATTTCTGTTTATCAGCTCAGTCAAACAATAGGTCCAAAGCGATTAAAAGAGTATAATAGATTAAAAAATTATCTTTGGTCTGGCCTTCCCTTCCATTTTCCTGGCATAAACTGTAAGATCACTTTTGCTGGCAACCCTGTTTAAAAGTTTTAATCCCACCAAACTCACGTGCCAGATACAAATCTAATGAGAATAAGTCTCCAGTATTCTGATATCTTCTTGTATACTGCACGGAAACCCCGTTTCTTCAGGATTTTGTGACAAACTCTTTCTTCTGAATTGCCAACCTCAGTTTTTGCTACATGAATCTCAAAAGATAAAAATGACTTCCAAGAAGAAGAAAAAATGATCATATTTACTATGCAACAAAATTTCATGCTGTCTTTGTTCCATGGTGCAGAGAACACAGTACTTAAAATCACCAACCAAGAATAAATAAATAAATCAAAATTACAGCCTGTGCATTACTAGAGAGTATATTTCAGTGTTCAGAATAGCATTATCAAACAAGCCCTATTCTTCCTAAGCAATGATGTTTAAGTTATCTCTTCAGCCTTCCAGGTGCAGTTTTCCAGGCCTGCCAGTTTTGAAGGTCAATTTATTCACTAGAGTTTCTTTGTCTATATTTATCATATTTTACCCCAGAAAGAAAGAAAGAATGGCTTCTGTATTTTGGGGTGACAAAGGATTCAACCCCATTATTAAAATTACGTTACATACTATGAGACAAGTTATTATAAAGAGCTTCTCCAATCCTAACATTTTCTGTATTTACAAACCTGCTCAGATTACAAAACGCAGGGATTGTGAAGATCAGTCCTCAGTCAAAAAGGGCTGCAGGTCTGCTGGAAAAAGGCTGCCTGATACTATTTGTAACATCCACTTTGCCAACCTACTGATCCTGACACATAAGCAAAGTCAATGCATATTTACATGCAAATTTACTCAAAGTCAAACCCTACAGTTTCTGTATGAAATAGATGGATAAAAGAGGCACTGCTGAAACCATTAAGGCAAATCCTGCTCCAACATATATCTTGAGAGAGTCTGCTCTGGAGTTTCCAGTTTAACTAGAAAAAGACAAACCAGAACCAATGTTGTTACAGCTGCATTGGTCCAAGGACTGTTACGGTTTAACCCCAGCCAACAAATAAATACCACACAGCTGCTCACTCACTCCCTCCACCAGTGAGCTGGGGAAGAGAATCAGGAAAAAAAGTTAAACTCATGGGGTGAGATAAGAACAATTTAATACGTGAAACAAAGTAAAATATTGTTATGGTTTTATTCTACAGAAAAATTTTTCTCCTTTGCTTACAAGCAGGGCTGGGCACGGCGGGGAAAAACGCATACACGCATGCGTGAGCAGCAAAGTATGCTGGGCAAGAACAGACAGTATAAAAAACGGTGAAGCCAAGACACCATTGGCTCTTTTTGGCCGTGCTAAGCTGTCAGGAGGATCCGCTGCTGCTCGAGAACCTGATGGCACCATTCTGGACCACGTGTTAGCTGAGGCCGGGACACCAGGGACTGCCTCCTAACAGCGTGGAGCCCCAGTGTCAACTCAGACCCCTCCCTGCATCACAGGCTCCTGGTTTGGCCAGAGAAATCTACCCCATCCCTTTCCCCTGCCTACCTTATTACTCCACTTCACTCTCTCTCCTTTTCTTTCTTCGCGGCACTGGTTCGGGCATTCCCTTCCCATTTCCATCGGGTTCCTGGGATCTTTCTGGGGCAGGATCCCAGCTCTACCCATTTCCCCCTGGGCCCACAAATCCCAGGGGTGGCGGGGTGTGTTCCAGCCTCTCTCTCTCCCTCTGTCTCCATTTCTCTTGCAGCACAGCTCCTGGGTTCTCTTCCCCCACCTCCCACGGGTTCCTCTCAGGATCCTCTCCAAGGACCAGTACATCCCCAGCATCTTTTCTGTAGTCAACCACAAATTCAAGGGGTGGGAGCCCAATCACGGGGGTTTTTCTTCCACAAACTTTACTTGCCTCAAACTTTTTTTTCTTCTCCCCACTCCTCCCTTTTCCACACCAGTCCCTGTCCCCTCCAACGGCCCCTCTGGCCACCAGGAGTCATCACAGCTCTGAAACCCCTCCTACACCTTTCTCACCTGCTTGCAGGCAGGTTTTGCTTCAAGCCTAAAAGCCTGTGTTATTTCATCGAGAAGGCCTATTTTGTTGTGTGCTGGTTACTCATGTTTTCTTACATCAGATACTCAATTTAATTTTCCGGTTTTTATATTGCTTTGATAAGCGTGTTTTAATACATAACATATATTTTAATTTTCTGTTTTAATAAAAATTCTTTCTATCTTTATACTCAAACAAGTCTCGACAAAGTTAATATTGAATTTATTTTAATTCACTTCCACTGTCCCCTTAAACGGCGACAAATGTAATAATATAATAATATTATAGTAGTGACAATAAAAATAATAATAGCAATTAAAAGGAAGGGGAGAAAGGGAGAGAAATAAACTCCTGGTAAAACAAGTGATGCCCAGTACAATTGCTCACCACGTGCTCCCTCATGCCCATCCCATCCCCAAGCAGTGATCAGCCCAGTTTTCATACTGAGCATAACATCATACGGTATGGAATATCCTTTTGGCCAGCCCAGGTCAGCTCTCCTGGCTATGCTGCTTCCAAGCTTCTGGTGCAGCTCATCAGGGGCAGAACATTAGACACTTAAAAGTCCTTGACTCGAGGTAAGCACAGCTTAGCAACAACCTAAACATCAGTGTGTTACCAACATTATTCTCATACTGAATCCAAAACATAGCACTGTCCCAGCAACTAAGAGGAAAACTAAGTCTATTCCAGCAGAAACCAGGACAGGACACAAGCTAGGCAAGGCTGCAAGGACAGGTATCATCATTTATTAGACCAACAGTATGGGTTCTGCCAGCTGTGTTTCAGACACAAAGAAATATCCATATGGAGTAGATGTGGGTACAACTGCTCACTGTTGTACCATGTTAACCCAGTCAGGCAGTTGGAGAGAGAAGGGGGCGCAGAGCTGCGAGGGGAGGTATGAGAAGAGCAAAAGAAAGAAGCAGTAAGGTTGTTGCCACCTAGCAGGGGCAGAGAGAGCAAGATGGGTGGCTGTCACCCTAAGAATAACACAGGGTCAGCTGGGGCAGGAAACATTAAAATGTGCCAGAAAACCACTGATGTGTCTGTGACCAGAGAAAGAGACTAGAAGGAAAGAAATGGGTTTGTTTCATGTGTGAAGTTAAGATGGAAATATTTGTTAAATCAAAAGAAAATATCTTCTGCAAGCAAACTATAAAGAAAAATCAGAAAAATAAAATTTTATGTATCTGACATAGATACATGAAGCAGGAAACTTAAACTACACAGTTCCAAGAGCCATCCCAGTTATTATCACCAAATCTTTCAGGCTGTTCTGGAAGCAAGACTAACAGCATCATCTTCATCATTTTATGACACGAAGCAGCTGGAACAGCAATGTCCAGTAAGAATTTCAAAAGCATGATTTTTTTAAATCCTGCTTCGGTTCTATTTTTAAAGGTGAGAAAATAAGAATTTTTTTCATATATACCAAATTACTTCTCCAACATTAAACTGCCTATACAGAATTCAGAATCAATGGCTAACATAATGCTGACTTCAACTTCTGGAAAGAAGAAATGAACCAGGCTTGTGAATGTGTTATCTTAAAATATTGACATATCTGGAAACAACAGACGTTAGTTTAGAAATACACATTCTCAGGTAGTCAGATAGTTTATAGTTACAGATTTTTCCAGCAAAGACAAAGGAAAATTACAGTAATAAGCAGATGTGCCATAAAAAACCTGAAACCTCCTTGTATTGGGTTCCCATCTGTGATGTTGAGAATTTCAATACTAAGACAAGATAAAAATGACAAAGCAAAGGAAAAGAGTTTATTAAAAACAAACAAACAAAAAAAACAACAAACCAAGGAAAGCACTGTAAGAAATATTCCATTTTATGTTGATAAGAGATTGAATGTTTAAAACTTTAATTGGATCGGGAATTCAAACAGTCCATTCTAATTTATTACTTAAGCCACTGTGAAAAACAAAAATTCTTTACAGAAAAAAATATAATTTTAAAAAATCTTTGCAATTTAGTTTAAAGCACACTTTAAAAGGCCAGCTTTCCACCTACTCTGGTTTAGTCAAGACATAAACCTTAATGCCACCCAGCAAGGACTAAAATAAAGACACTACAGCAGCTATTGTGCAAGTCATACACTTACAACTGATCAACACTCAATATCTGCTTTAAAAGAAACCTATAGAGACACAAGAGAACTAACAAGATTCCCAAATTGTGATGGAACTGTGGTCAGCTAGCACCCTGTGTTCCCTGAGTTGCAAGCTTGTGTCTCACATTTGCAGCCCAAACTTACTTGCTCCACACAACATGATGCAAAATGCAACTTGTTGGCCTAATCTGTTACCTTCTGAGCATGGCAGAGAGAGACATAATGACACCATGAGCAAGACTTGGAGGCTGTGCAGCTCCCAGGGCACTCACATCTATGAACACAGCCTGATGCTCAAAAGCGTGCTGCCAGAGCTGGTGCCCGAAGCAGCACACAGCCCACATCTCAGCCCTTGCCTCATCACTCCCCCGTGTGCCATCGCACATCGTGCTGCCTCACCTCAGGGTTCACATACAGGATCTCTCAAAAGACAAGATCAGTTACAAGTACACACAAGAAGGTATTATTTCCCACCACTGGTCAGCAAAAGGATTGGAGCTGTAATGCCTTCTGGTTTACCAGATCCACATTCTCTGAATATACTGGGTTTTTAAGAGAAGCAACTCAGTGCAGCCAGCTCACTGTCTCTCACAGGAGCACAAATGAAGTCCAGAAAAGGCACCTGAGGATCCAAGAGAACCACATCCTCACTGACTCTGAGTTAGTTCAAACACTCCTGAAATCCAAGGACAGACACAGACTGTACCTGCAGAGACATCACTGCCCCCTCAATCCAGCCACTGAACAGATGAAGTCAGTCTTCTGACATTGTGGGGGAGAGAAGAGAGTTAGAGGAGATTAGGACACCCGAGCAGCACCAGCTCAGGGCTCTGAGCGCAAGATAAACAGGGCCAGGTCAGACCTCTCCAGGAAGGACCAGGTAGGGGAAAGACTGGAGACTGGCAGGGAAGTCATGGAAAGTACAAAATAAGTGGAAAAGGTAGATTTTATATATAAATATGAATATATATTTATATACAATATATTTTATATATTTATATATAGATATAAAGTAGATTTTATATTCCTATCCTTCCACTTTCTAGAGGAAAAGGAAAGGAGCAACTGCTGCTTCTACACGGGCCTCCCTCCTGTGGTCCACAGCCTCCTGTCTCTCACCAACAGCTTCTTCACCTTTTCACACCACCAATGCCCAATTCAGTCAGTGGCTGCTCTTTGTTGCCTACAGTGGACTGCTATAAATGGCTGTGTCTGCCAAGACAAAGCTCCAGTGGTGTTTAAAGCCAGCTCTGCATGAGCAGAAACTTCTACCCCAGGGTCTCAAATCAGTGTAGCACCACCACTTGCTTAAAGACTGATGAACAAAGAGGGAAATTTTACCTGGCTTTCAAGCAATTACAGAATTGACCCAATCCAGTACTTTTTGTACCAGTGCCACAAAGAAATGTACTACAAATGGACAGCAAAGGAAAGGTGTGGGGGGGAATAGAAACAAATTATGAAATATAATGAGATTCATCTGAAAAATCAGAAGTTGTTAGAAGGAGTTAACTTCCTCTTAAGGCTGTCACAAGTACAACCATCAAAGGAAAGGATAAAGTTGTCCAAAAAAAAAAAATCACTGAGCATTCTCCTGATCAGGATAAAGACAGTTTCAAAACACCAAGCAAAGAAAAATAAGGTGACATGTTTCCCATGAGAGTACTCTCTTTCAATGAAATATCCCATTATGAAAGCAAGAATCATGACTGGCAGATGCCGGTGTTGATATAAATGGCAGTGGCACTATCAGCAAACTGTGAAGGACTGAAGTGTCAAAATGAGAAAGAGGACAGAGCACTCCTCAGCAGTGTCAAGAACCTTGCCTGACATTATTCTAATTGCTATCAAAAATCCTGAAAGCCACAAGTAGAACAGACAGGGCAACAATAAACTCACAAGTAGGACCAGGAGCACCATCAATTTTAGGTTATGACAGCCAAATCCAAATCAAAGACTGTAATGTTTTAACATTCACTTCATCATAAAAATCTGCATTTTTAATCTCACCAGACTAAAGTTCTATTTCACCCACCAGGAAAGACTCCTTCCAGCCCAAAAATTAAATATTTGCTTTTGGATATTTGCCAAGAAAATGCAGAAAGGGAGAGTTGCTCTGTTGGGATGAGGGTTCATACTTCACAAGATATGTCAGTTGTTTGATACTTCTTCATTGATGTAGCTCTGATTCCCCTTCTCCACCTGAGACAATTCAAACCTGTTCAAGTCTGGTTGACTATCTTACATCACAGATTACGGTCTTCACAAGTAAATACAAATCCTCCTGGTTTTACAAGCATAAGCGCACTCTGTGTCCTGCATACATCTAGAAAACAGACTATTTCTGTTTATGCAGCAGGTGCCTTGTGCAGCTATGAAAAGGTTCCTCCTTGAACTTCTCTAGCCTGCTTCTTATCACTGTTCAGGCAAAGAAGAAACAGAATGAATTTTAATTAACAGTGCTGGATTAATAGCAATTTACAAGTAATTAACTACACTTGACTACTACCACATGGTTTTTACTGCACTCAACCATCCACCTCAGCAAAATTAAAAATTCAAGACATTCACCCTTGACATGCTGCACATAACTTGCAGGTTAGCTCATCTTTTATCCTGTCTTAAGGATTAAGTACTACTACACTCACTACAAAGAAGGTTTATAGCATAAGTCTTCATCACAGAATACTCTGTTCGCACAGGAAAGTGCCCCATGTTGGTGAAATCTGTAAGTTCAAATCCATTCAGGTACATACAGGAAAGCAAACAGCAATATGTAATAACTAAGATGGTGATTAAATGTAGCTCCCTGTTTCCCAGCAGTTTGTCCTGAACTCAGAAATACTGTAAGAGCAACTGAAATTCCAGTTTTGAGGGAGTTCAGTATTCCAAAACACTATTTTCTCCACATCTAGATTAAAATTGAAATTTAAAAAAATAACCAAAAAGCCACCTGTAGTAACAAATTGACAATTACGAATGTGTCTCCATTCCCACTTCTTTTTTTTTAAACCAATCCTGGCAACTCTGCAAGTTACGTCTTAGGCAGCAACATTTACAGTTGAACTAAACCAAGACTGCTTATCAAGAATTTCATTAAAATAAATACAAAGCATGTATACACTGATTTTCTTGCAATTTCTCACATACTTATTGAAAGAAGGTCATATAGAAGAATTTATTACATAAAACACAGTCTGTAGCTGTAACAAAATCCAGTAGACAAACCAGACTGGGAAAATGTTTAATTTGCACAAAAATATAAATAATACACTGAAATCTTGTTCCTCTTTAATTACAGAAAAATAAACAGCTAAAACCAAGAGCTAAAAATGTAAAGATCTGAAGGACAGAACAAAGTTTTGATTTTACACTTGCAAATTCAATAAAAAGAATTAAAGAAATTTGGTCAGCCTGTATTTGTTTCGTGAATCATAAGACTACATCTGACTCATAAGCACATATATTTGGTGATGCCTTACCTACAGTTCTTCAGTCACTTAACTGGATTCTTTCGAAAACAGCTCTACAATAGTTAGCAATAAGAATCACAAAACAAGCTGCCCTGAACTGAGGAGAACCAGGCAGGATTAATTTTCTTTACTAGGAATACTACTACAATACAAATAGGCCTCTATTTAATGGAGGAGAGAAACCAAGGTTGTGCAGAGCAGTACCCTTTCCAGAGATTTCAGGTCACAGTAGTAGCAACATAAGTGTTTCTATGTTTCTAAACATTCAAAATATTCTAATAAAAAGACTATTCAAATACAGGCTAAGCCTGACCTCAGAAATACATACCTAAGAGTATCAATTGGGGTTATGCGTTTTTTGGTGACGTGCTTTTCAAAGAAATACACATCTACAGCATAATATGGGTTTTGCTGAGGCAATATACCTTTCTCTTGCCATTAATGATACTGGCAGATTTTTTTTATTCCTGGGATTCACTGATGGAGTTATCCTGACATAGTAAACCTGTCCAGCACAGACCACATCTCAGTCCTTCCACTTCTAATTACAGTTCTCTGTTGAGAAGATACTCGAAATGTCACAACCCAGGGTTTGAGTACTACCTGTGTATTTTTAAACCACTGTTGTATGTCAGAGGTGAAAGATACAGTCCATTTTTTCATCATAAAGACACAGACAATGAAGCATTTTTATATAAGAGCTATAGAAGAAGCTGTTATTTCAGTATTAGCAAGTGGTGAGGTTAATTCCACCATTAGCTCAACAACACTACATTTGTACAAGGAGAACACCTAATATCCTGAGAGGATCTTAATCCCTATTAAATAATGACAGGTTGCTTTCTTACAAGGTTTACTCCTTCCGAGTGAATCACATTTTTGGCACCTTTGTTTCCAGCAGATGTGCCAATTAAGAGCCTTGTACTGTAAGAAGTAGTATAACCTTTCCATGCCAACTTTCAGTCTTTATGGATAGGCTCATTCATATGCAGAAGGCAAGTGCAGCAGCCAAAGAATTTTATACCTCAAGAGCAATCAAAGTTTTCTAGGTATCTTTGCCAGTTGACTCTTAACTATGTTCTCTCGAGCCAAATACATTTTGAGGAGAACAACTTTATAGGCCAGACATGTACATGAGTAAGAAAAAGTCTCTGAGCCTCAGCTGACAGGTCAACCTCTTGCTTCCCAATAAGATATTGCTTCCACTCCCAGCAAAAGTAGGAGAAAAAACACAAATGTTAAAAGAAGAGGCAGATTAGCTCAACCATCAGATTCATGCAACAGCACTACAATGCCTGTGCATAGAAGGTCATGATGTATTTCTCCAATAAACATCTAGATGGCAGATCCAGCACTTATTTTTCAAAACAATCAGGGCACTTTGGACATCAATGTAATTTCTTGCTAATTACTTCTGAAGAAACTAGCCTTCTTCCTCTAATAAGGGAATTCCTATGTTCACTTATCACCTTTATGAAGTCTTATATTCATAAAAAGAACACAAGCACAACAATGCCCTTTTATCTCCTTCATAGAGAAAGCAAAAAGCCTCAAACTGAGATCCATGAAGGCCAGCCCCTCCTGGCTAGGAAGCAGCCTCAGCTAGTCAACAAGAAGTTACAGAAAAATCCCACAGAGCACAAGTCCCACATTCACATCAAGGCCAGCCCAGGCCAGTGGGAGACATCTCACTCACAGGAAGCATCTCTTCTTGAAGTGCAGCAAATAAACTTGAAAGCAAAAGAAAGGCCAGAAGCTTGTCCTTTGAAAGGAAACAGAAGGATGTGACAGCAGCACTGACTCTGCTTAAAAACCTGAAGATTTGGAGCTATGAAGGCCACATACGTGGGACTTGGCAGATCAGATTCAAGGGTAGGGATGGCGGGGGGAATTTATCTCCTAGATCAGGCCATTCATGGGGAAAATGAGACCTTCCCAGGAACATCCAACAGGTGCCACAGGGAGGCTGAGCAGGACAGGAATGCCAATGAAGATTTGCATCTTCAGTTCCAGGTACCATTAAAAAACACAGCCCAAATATAGCCCAAAATGTCCCAGCAACATCTTTCTGTGTTGCAAAAATGTGGCATTGAGATTTTCCATAAAAATATTACACCCACCTGGTCTCAATATAAGGAACTTGGGTTGTAAGGAGATGAATGCAAGAGAAGGGCTGAAAGAAGGTAAAATTAAGCGTAGTGAGGAACAATATTCATCTGCTGTAATGTGTTGAATACATACAATACATATGCTTTCTGGAGAGAGATCTGTGAAGGGATAACTAAATCAATGTGCTGGGAAGTCAAACTGACCCTGAATAAGAACTAGAAATATTTTAATTAAATTTCTGAAAGGAACTCAGTTCCCTTCTCTTTCCAGGACCATTTACTTGCAGTTCAAGATTATATGAAAAATTCATGCTAATCCTTTAGTTTCTGTTTGCAGAAAGACCAGTAGCATCAGGCAGTGAAGAGCAGGCAGTTCTCAATATTCACTCCAGAGGTGAATTCATCTCACAAGCCAAAATTTAACCCTTGGTTAAGTAGCTGACATTCTATAAGACCATGGCATAAAAACACACATAACTTTAAGCAGCTCAAGTTTTCCATTAGGTCTGCCATGCTGTTCTGCTGCCCAGATCAGGCCTTTCACCTCAACAGCAGGTTTTGGAAAGTGGCATTTTTACACAATTCACACATTTAACTTCTTTTCCTTCAAAGCTGGTATATTTTATGAATAATAAAAAATGCAGACAGGTCAAATAATACTCTAATCACATTAATAAGGAAATCTTAATTTTTATGCAGCTTTTTATATCCATCCAACTACTGATGAATAAATAACTCCAGGTAAAACTCACAATTGCATTGATTCACTTAAGTCCTTTCTAAGAAGCATTATATTTAGAAATAAACTCATCCCTATCCATCCAGAAACAGCAGGTAAAACTACAAAGTTAATATGCAAAAGCAAACTTCAAAATCACAAATGACTCGACAAATCTGCTTTGCAGTTTTATTTTAGACCATGTTATTGCAGATTTTTACAAGTCGGTCGCCAAATTGAATTAGTCTGCTATATATTCTCCAATCCACAATGTCTATTCAAGGTTTTTATGCTGGCAGCTTCTGAATTAGTCCAAATTCAAAACAGTACATGTACACAACCAAAAGAAGTTGTGGAAAAATTAAATGATGGAAGATATTTCAAAGGAACCTAGTCAAGATTTTTTTCTTCCCCTTTTTTTTTTTTTTTGGCAGTCCCTCAAAAGCCTCCATTTTCTAACCTCCCAGATATCAACATTCAGAAAAATGAACTGTTAAAGAATGTTACCAGACCTTTTACATGAAAACACAGCCAAACACAGGCAGCATCAGTAATTATCTGATATAAAGAGCACCATCTACTGACAAGCAGTCTTTCACAGCCCCAGTTTTTCAAGGTACTGCATAGGCCTTCCAGATAATCTAGCTTTCAAGGAATTCAGCTTTCTCTTAGAGATGTGTAGTAATTCTCACCTGCTCTGTCTCATCTATGCCATTTAATCTGTTCTGCTCACAACGTATCAAACAGCTCAGTTGCTCCAAGGTGCAGATGCACAGTTCCAGTGGTCAGCTCCTCTACCTTCCCATTTATCTCCCACTTCACATTGTGATTGAAGTTTCCCACATGGAGCTGCTCACCCCTTGTACTTAGCTGCTAAACCACTACCTTACAATTACAAATTCACATGCTATTACCAGCTGTTTATGAGGACATTTCCAAAACCTCCTTAGTCAACAAGGATTTTCCACTTTTGAAGTGTCCCTCCACGAGAAGCAATCACCTCCTTCTAAGGCTTAATTCTTGCAATGAAACACCTTTCTACACTCTCACGGAGGAGATTACATGGTGGTGGAGGTTTGTTCCTCACTTTTATCCTGTTGCTGGTTTATTTCTTTGAACACAGTACTATAACCTTTTATTATGTCACTACACAAAATTATTAGCAGATGGACATAAGAAAAGGCTATTTCCTGACAGACAAGAAAATATTATCAACATCCACAAATTCTCTTGGCTAGTTGTATTGGGGTTTTGTGGTTTTGGTAGCATAGGGGCTATAGAAATGGCTTCTTTGAGAAGCTGCTAGAAGATTCCCCCATGTCTGGTAGAGCCAGCTGGCTCCAGGCCGGTCCAAGGCCAGATCATTCAGGAGTGACACGAACACCTCTGTGATAACATACTTAAAAAGGCAGAAAAAAATTATTGGGCAGATGAAGATGGCTGCCAGAGAGCAGAGTGAGAACATGTGAACAGCAATGCAGACACCAAGCTCATTGCACAAGGAGGGGCAGGAGGTGCTCCAGGCACTGGAGATGAGGTTCCCCTGCAGCCCGTGGTGCAGACCATGGTGGAGCAGCTGTGCCCCTGCAGCCCATGGAGGAGCACAGGGGTGCAGAGATCCACCTGCAGCCCATGGAGGAGCCCACACCAGAGCATGAAGGAGGCTGTGACCTCGTGGGAGGCCCATGTTGGAGCAGGGTCCTGGCAGGGACCTGCTGACCTGTGGGGAGAGGAGCCCATGGTGGAGCAGGATTTCCTGGTAGGACTTGTGGCCCATGAGGGATCCACGCTGGAGCAGCCTGTGCCTGAAGGACTGCACCCTGTGGAGAAGTGACCCACGTGGCAGCAGTGTGTGAAGAACTGTTGCCCATGGGATGGACTCACACTGCAGCAGTTCATGAAGAACTGTCACCTGTGGGAGGGACCCCATGGGAAGCAGGGGAAGGACTCCTCTCTTGAGCAGCAGCAAAAACAACAGCTGATCCTAATCCCCATTCCCTGTCTCCCTGCACTGCTTGGGCAGGAGAAGGCAGAACTTGGAAGGAGTGGAGTGGAGGGAAAGTATCCTTAAGATTTATTCTACTTCTCATTCACAAGCTCTGATCCTGCTAGTAATAAATTTAATGAATATCCCCACCTGGAGTCTGTTTTGCCCATGACGGTGATTAGTAAGGGATCTCTCATGGTCTTGATCTCAAATCATGAACCCTTCATTATATTTTCTCTCCTCTGTCCAGTTGCAGAGAAGAATGAGTGAATGGCTTTAGTGGGTACCTGGTGTCCAGCCAGGGTTAAAACACTACACTAGTATTATCAAAAATAATCTTTACTAATACTGTATAACATCTTGATCACTTCTATACCCAGGCATAATACACAGTAGAGATGCACAGAACTACTTTGGCACATCATTTGAAAGTACTTGCTGGCACTATCACAATTACTTACCATGTAAGATCCATGTTGCAACACAGTAAGAGCTAATTCTTTTTTATATATATATGCTTCAAGAGAATAAAGATAGTAAATCAGAATAACTTCTCTAACAAAATGGACAAAATTCATTAGTCTTAAAAGGCTTTCACTAACAATCATAAAAACCACATTTGATAATTAGTCTCAAAAGTGAAAGTAGAGAAGAAATATTCACTAATGGTTTTTGCTTTGTGTTGCTTCACTGATTTAAACATCAATAACACACCTAAAGCTCATCACTTCCATTTTTATATTTCATGGTGATTCCAAAGGTCAATGAAACTCAACTTACTGTCAATCCTTGTCAATCTATTTAGACCAGGATTAAAGGAAAAACAACTGATAGGAGCCTTGCTAAGGGAGAGGTTGCAGTCAATCTGCTTATACATGTGGCAGATTAACACTCACTAATAAAATTATGAGAGGAACTTTCTAATAGGTAGGAAAATTTAAAGTTTTGCCTTGTTTCATAGTCCTACTTGCTTATGTCTGCACAGTTCTGTTCTTCTGGTGTACTTGCATGCAGCAGCAACCATTTTCTGTTTTTACCTCCTCGTCAATTCTAAGGTTTATAAAACTTATAATACAAATTATAATATAATTTATAATATAATTATAAATTAGTGGGATAGTCAGACTCATCCTAAAAATTATTCTTCCTTTGCTCTTTCGTTCTCTGCAGTCATGTTCTCTTTTGCTGCACATATTCTGTGATCTTATCTGATCTCTACCATTCACCCACTATCCTTGCAGGCAGCTTCTGTTTTCCTTGGCTTTTTCTTTTGCTACTTTGAGTTCAATCATGTATTGAAGGCTATGAGACGGATATTGTTCCCCATTATACTGTTCACATAATTGTAGCACTGGATGCAGAGGGCTGCTACATTTCTCTGAACAAAAACTGCAATGTTTCACTGTCAGATCATCCAATTCTCGTCTCTTAAGTATTAGGACAAACCAAAGCATTTGGTAAAGCTTGATTATTAACATTACTACTCTTAGACTGATACCCCCTGTTCCTCCTCCTAATCTGATTTATTCTATCTCCAGCTCTATTTAGACTCTACTTCCACAGAGTTTCCTCTCAGCAGCAAAACAGTACTCTCCTTAATTACTGCCAGCATGACAAAGTGATTAAAATAAACCAAATTAACAAGGAAACATTGCCAAAAGAGACAGTTCTCACTGGTTGCACTTGACCAACTAGTACAGAGTACTGTATCACTAACAAAAGGCAGAGTGAGATAATTCAGGTGGGTGATAAATTGATCAACTCATTGGAGTCAGAGTTGAGCTGTAAACTCAATAAAATGAGAACAGGTAGGAGCTGGGGACTGAAATGTGCTAGATCATTAAACTGAAATGTGCTAGATCATTAAACTGAAATGTGCTAGATCATTAAACGGAGTGCTCCAACATCAGCTCAGTTCAGCTAGGACACACTTCCACTGCGTGTCTCCTCTCCAATCTTGTAGAAGTCTTTGTAAGATCCTGAAAGGAACCAGGTTTGTTAAAAAAAAAAAAAAAAAAATTGCAAGGGGTGTGGGGGAGGGTGGGGATGGGAACACAGCACATGATAATCCACAAATCCAGAACTAAACCTAACTGCAGGAGAGGGGTATAGAAGGAAGATGACGAGGTACATGCAGAAAAGATTTAAATAAGAATTTCATCAACAATGACTCAGTTTTACTGGTCATCACTTTGCCATATATGGAGAAGCTAGCTTGATTTTCCAAACAAAGAACCCAATGGAAAGTTAGAATCGCATACTGTTTTCCTCCCAGCAAAGGCAGAAGGCACAATATGCACAGTGGACATGCACAACTAATTGAATTTCATCTGAATTTGACAGTTCAATCAACATGCTGAATACTTATCTGATCTGAGCATTTCATTTGTCACTGTTCTTTATTTTTTTCTCCCATTCAAAAATACTCTTTAAAAATTAAGCCCTTCCAATCATTTAGTATTTCAATAATTATTTCAACAGTGAGTAAGGCAACATGAAACAACAGCTATAGAAAACAAAGCTCATAATTATTCAGGCAAAAATATTTTCCAAAATTATTTGCTACCAGTTACTATGGACAATTAACTACAGTTTGCAAGCCACAAAGTAGCTTTCCCTACAGAGAAAGAAAACCATGGTGACAATTTAATAAGCATGAACCCTAACAAGCACTTCAGACTCTTCTTCTGCAGTCAACAACAAAGGTTTCAGGAAAGCTTAGTACATAGAATAACGATCTCAGTTTTCCTCATCAACGTCATATATCACCACCTAATGCTGAAATGTTGACAATTAAGCTATTTAGTTTTTAGAACAAACCTGAACAAAAAAGCAAAAAGTCTGACTTACTAAAAGATAAGTAAGTTTGAGACAGTATTATATCTGGATGAGAACATACTATTGTGATAGTTTTTATCTGCAGAAAAAGTTTTTCTATTTACTCAGTAAGAATATTATTTAAAAACACATCTTCAAACCTATACACAAGCTTTATTTAGATAAAAGACTGCATTTTCAGTGTAAGTGTGCTGAAGTTCAGTCACATCTACCTTTTAATAACGAAAATACATTCATAAAATCATTCACAATCTAAAAAGTATTGCTAAGATAGAGAGCAATCAGCCTTAAATGAAAGATGAATTAACAGCAGTTCTAAAACCATTAGGTACAGACTCTATTGTCATGCTTTTGTTTAAAGTAAGGAAAAAAAGTAAAAAAAAAGGTAGAGGGTGTCTAGGTCAGCAAAGTCATCAGTAGTTGATGGATGCACTTACAGACATTAGAGAAAAAAGGAAAATTGGCAGAACATAATACCCACTTATGAGATCCTCTATGTTAGGGACAGAAAAAAGGCCTCAAGATATGCAGTAACTCTACCTTCTTCAGTTCTGAAGGTTTTCTATTTTTAGATATGCATGTCAAGGACACATTTAACCCTAGACGTGCAGCTTGATGCATCATCACAGTATTAATTTCTAGAAATTGGTAGAATTAGAAATATTCATTCTACCAAGTACATCTTCTGACAACAGCCCCTACCAGTAGTAACTACGATCTCTGGGTGAGGGACTAGGTAAAGAACATAAAGAAGACGGAAGAATTGATGCTCCAGACCATATTAGTGACTGCTAACAGTTGTGTCAGCAGGAAATGCAATGTTCACATTGGCAAAAATGTCAAATATAACAGCTTCCTGTAACCCGAAATGGTGGCCTTGCTCCCTCTCCCCAGCAGCCCAGGCTGCACACTCCAGCTGCTTCTACTGTTGCAGCTCTCAAGGTTGCAAGAAGGGTCACATCTTTGAGCTGTTGAGGGACATAAGATGGGCACAGTTGCCTCAAACACATATTGAGCTTCTCCCATTGCACACTTGCAGTCAGACTGATGGGAAGCCCTAAGCAGATTCTGCTTGTTACTCAGTCTGAATCAGGCATAGGTGGTAGGCTTTGGTAGCACTGCACCACAGGGAGCAGGACCAGCATCTCCCACTTCAGGCAACAATTTGCAAAGCAAGATTGAATATTACATCAGTCTTAACTGATCATAGTTAATTCTGACTCTAGTGAACTCCTTGCTCTCTGTAGAGGTGTAGATGAGGAGAAAAGATACAGGCTCTAGGGATGACAACATCAGCTTGGGAGGTAAAGTGAAGACTGAACTGATGAGCAGAAGATGGCTGTGTGTTGGTCTGCAGAGTCTCACAGGGATGGCAGACTGAAGATGGCAGCTAGAACACTTAAAGAATAAGAAAACATCACAAACACAACGAGAGACAGTTCAAAAGCTAAAATAAGTAAATAGCCTAAAAACAGAAAGTAATCTCATTTCTCAAACTGTTGATTTGTTGATAGAATTGGATTCACATTCCTTAATCTCTTAAAGGGAATTTACTTGTGACGTTTCAGTATTTGTCTTTTCCAAGTGTTCAGGAATAGTGCCAGTAGCTCAGGGTGCAGCAGCAGTGACAGCTGAAGGTTCCATTCTGGGCAGTGGGAGCCCAAGACAACAGGCCATGAACTGGCACCAACCCTTTGCACAACAAAGAGCGCAGGGACCAGGCAGCACTGTCCAGGTGACCAGACACTCAGAGATAGAGCAGGATCTGAGGACGCAACTGTCACAGGCTCAGAGTGTGAGGTTATAAAATCCCAGGCATCAGCTCAAGCTGTTTTGTTTGTTACTGCACTATGATTAAATTATTTTGAAGATTCAGACATCTGAGACTGCTTTGGGAAACCTGGGGTCAAGCTGGTAAGGAAACCTTGTCTGACTGTGTTAGTGCGGGACGTGTAGCTGCAAAAGCACCTTGGTCCCAGCTCAGGTGGTGTGAGTGTGACTGCCACAGCAGGTCCTGGATGGTTGGACAAGAAAGTTTCCTTAATACAAGTGCCAAAGGCCTCAGATGCACATTAACACCTCCCAAATTCAAAGAAACATGTTGTTGTACTGCTTCCTCACTCCCTCTGCCCTCCCATTGCAAACTTGCAACACTTCTTTCAGTTTAAGAGTCTGTCATACTTGGACATCATTCTTAGTTTTGAATTAACTCTGGCAATGCCCAGAGCTGTTAACAACAATATAAAAGCACCTCATCAACATAACTAAAAGCACAGAAGTACTAAAAGTAGGACACAGGCACTTAAAGCTATCCCGAGGCTGAATCACTATATCAAAGCTTCACTTAATGGCATCACAGCCAAGGAAACTCCATGCTCTTTACAAATGAGTTGATCAAAAAAACTAAAGAAGAAAAGGGAAGAATTGTCTCTCATTAAACACAACATTCACCTTACCTTCTGCTTACCCCATGGATGATACACAGCATCATAGAAAATGTCTGTTTTAATATTTGGGAGTTCTTTCCCTGCTCTTTGCAGCGGCGCATCAGCTACACAGTAATCTGAAGCTGACTGTAGAATAGAGATAAAACCAAAACACTTCTGACTGAAGTCCACATTCAGAAACAGCTAAAAAGAAGTGATATTTGCAAAGCACGAAATGAAAGAATACTGAAAAGCCTCCTTGATGTCAGAGGTCATTATTGTTGATGTTTTTGTAGTGCTTAGAGGCCCCTCAGAGCCAAACCCCAGTTCACTTCGGTCTCCATTCACTAAATGCTTCCAATCAAAATCAGAGGCATGACACAGACAAAGCAACAGTGCAGGCTTTTACAGTTACCCACCATGGAAAACAGCTGGAGAATCTGTCCCATGGAGAAGGACAGGAATAGGCAGCAAATGTACTGCTGCATTTGTCATTCTTGGAAAGCCTGACCTGGACAATCAATTTTACTTACATATATATACATGCAAAAGACAAAATTTTGTTAGCAAATTTCTTCAAAATCTCAGATTTCCACTGAAACAACAGTTTTAACTGGTCTTAATTATCAACATTTGGGTAAACTTAGCCAGAGAGCAAGAACTTCACTTCTACTGAAGAGCAACAGGCTTCTAAAGTCCAAGACCAATTAAAGGAAAAGGGGGGAAAATGAAACACAAGCTCTCCAATAATTTCCTTTTAATCCAAAAGACAAACTCTTTTTTTCAGATTACATAGTATTTGCTTGCCAGAATATCATCCTGAACATAACCACATATATATGAGTAGTCTATCCTAATTGTTTCAAGTATGATTTCTGAAATACCTTCTGAAATACAGTCTGAAATACAGTCTCCTAACACAAGGTCTCATCTCCATCAGCCATGGACAACCATTTCAACAACAAACGCAGAGGCTGGCTGGTTAGGAAGGTAGAGAAAAGAACTGAGTTTGGGATCCAAATATCTAAACTCAAGTGTCAAAGCAGTCCCCAAACTCTAGATGGCTTCAGCCAAGGGGTGCTCACTTCAGACAGTCTGATCCTTCTCTATGCTCCTCTGAGCATGCCAACCACATCTCCACCAAATGTAAGAGGAATTTACACACCTAGGTTATTCACAGACATGGAATTTAAGCAAACTGAACTCTGCCCATGGTAACTCGGAGAAAGATGGACTCCACTCTGCCCCTGGCCACCCTTTTCCAGACTCTTCCAATGAAATCCTTTCCCTCCTTAGCACTGATAACACAAGAAACTCCTTTCAGACGTCATCAAGGCTACTACAGTCCCACACCCCTTTTGTGACTGTGACACTTCTCACTCTCAGGAAAAAGTTCCTACTTGTAAAGAAAAAGTCAGAAGTGATTCTGCCCCTCTATTCCATGCTTGTGAGGCCCCACCTTGGGTACTGTATCCATTTCTGGGGATGTGCCCCAGCACCTGGATCCCAGCACAAGGACACGGACCTGTTGGAGCAAGTCCAGAGGAGGGCCACCAGGATGATTAGAGGGATGGAGCATCTCTCCTATGAGAAAAGGCTGAGATAATTGGGACTGTTCAGCCTGAAAAAGAGAAGGTTCTGGGTGACGTAATTTGGCCTTCTAGTGTCTGAGGGGAGACTACAAGGAAGATGGAGAGGGACCTTTTACAAAGACACGTAGGAAAAGGACAAGGAGGAATGGCTTCAAAGTGAAAGAGAATAGGTTTAGATCATATATTAGAAAGAAATTCTTTACTGTGAGGGTGGTGAGGCACTGGAACAGGTTGCCAAGAGAAGCTGTGCATGACCCATCCCTGGAAGTGTTAAAGGCCAGGTTGAAAGGGGCTCTGAGCAACCTGGTCTAATGGAAAGTGTCCCTGCTCACAGCATGGGGGTTGGAACTAGATGATCTTTAAGGTCCCTTCCAACACAAACCATTCTATGATTCTACAATGACTACAGCAACTGCCATTCAGTTTTGTCAGAAGTGTCTAGCAAACACATGTGGCAGATTAATGAAATTATTATTATAACTCAGGTGAGATGCACCATTTGCAGATCTTCAGTGCCAGCAGTGGAGCATTAAACTGCTTTCTCATTTTAAAGGCTAAACCGGTTCTATAGAACATTTGGAGTCCTTCTAATCACAATGCTATTATTTTCTTGACCAGGCAATTCCATACTTTTCCTTCCCCAACGAGGCAGCTGTGTCATTAAAATACTGGTTTATTTTTGAAGCAATCTCTACGAAGCCCTTAAAGTAGCTTCAAAGTGAAAGCAGAGGGTTTAGATGGCTTTGTCAAGCAGCTTCACAATGAGGTAAGCAGCAGAACTGGCACTGTGAGTATATTATGCATCCACATGCTCTACAGAATTGCTTTTTCCTCCTAAAGCCGCTCCATCTTTTTATCCATATCCATATTCTCTTCCCTGAAGAGAAGTTCTTTTAAATAAGGTGTCTGTGTCTACATGTGTCTATAGTATTAGACATCCCACTTATTTCTA
The DNA here is from genome assembly GCA_013390005.1 of Calyptomena viridis. Taxonomy (NCBI): domain Eukaryota; kingdom Metazoa; phylum Chordata; class Aves; order Passeriformes; family Eurylaimidae; genus Calyptomena; species Calyptomena viridis. Next base: position 724,080 of record WEIV01006696.1, read on the forward strand.
GAGTGCTACCACAGCTTTTTACTGCTTATGTTTGCTAATATGTACTGCAATTGCTGCTCCTTTTCACACTACTGTAATGGGAAAGAACACAAATTTCACATGGATAGCTTCTACTGGACGACAGGAGCCAGATCACTTCTCTCCTTATGCTCTCTCAGCTGCCTCTTTGTAACCATCCACTCAGGCCAGCCTTATACAAGGACTGCAGTCACTCCCTGAAGCAGAAGCCACCACATTGCTGTACATTTATGCAGCCACAAGCACACCTCAGGGTCACAGACTGCACCACTTCCCACGGGCCAACACCTTGATGTCCTCCACATGCAAGCACTGTGTGCATGCAACTACTGAAAATATTTTGAAAAGTCCTTCATTTTTTTCTGAAAGTCATAGTCCAACTGTTAAAAGCCTAACAGAAATTCCTCTTCCTAGTAACACCTGATGGGCTGAAATCATAGATAGAGTATGCTTGTACAGGTGAATTTTATAAAGGATCCCTTTAGGTCAATCAATGATGTCTTTGTGAGTAGATTTCACATGTTCTACTTACACCCATCTAAAAATCTAAGTATTCCTCTGAAGGAATAAGTATTTTGACTTCTTATGGGGAGAAAAGCAATAGGAAAATAATCCCGCTTTGTGATGGGGGGCAAAGGAGAAGCACACGAATAATGTTTCTTTGCAGCTGCCCTTCTCTCCCCTCACTGTTCTGGAACTACAGACTAAGTCAGGCAAGATCTCCCACTTTGATGTGGCTGCTGTCAGGGCAGATGACATTTTTCAGAATCCCCAGGCACACAGTAAGGGTGAACAGGATGAACAGTAGAAGCCAGATTTTTTTTATGCTGAATATAGAAACCTCTCTACAAAACTGTGGTCCTTCATATTACACTATTTATAACAAGAGTGGATGATACAGCAATGATGAAAAACATACTACAGCAAGAATACACTTGGATTCTGGATCAGACATTTGTCCTCCTGTGATAAGCTGGCTTACAGGACCCCAACAGAGAGAGATGATTCTTGTTTTTTCTGGCTCATGAGAATGTGGATTCTGAACTAAGCAGCTATATTTTGCACTACAGGTAGGGCTACTCCAGCACTTCATCCACACCAGTGAAATCCCTGAGCGATAAACAAAACATCAGTCTCAGCTGCTTGAAATGCAGAGTCACCCAGCACTCCTGTTGCATCCCTCAGGATAAGAGGTTTATTCACTGCATGGTTCTGAAGCTTTAGGCTTCAGCCAGAGGTCACAATCGTGAATGACAGGCTGAGAGAAGAAGACATACATACACATCAAACATTTCAGCCCCCAGTTTAGACACCCGAAAGCAAGATAACATGGATACTTCTAACTATGAAACACATGAAAGAAAACATCTATTGAAAGTGAAGATAGAAGAAAGCACACTAATTATTGTGCATTTCTAATAATCACAGACTGAGACATTAGAAAGGTACATTGCCCTGAAGTGTAATTATTTCAGCCATGTGATAGTAACATTTACCAATTATTTTTAAATCCACTTCAGACACACTGTACACTCAGATTTTGTAAACATTTTTGCTAGTATTAAAGAAGACCCAATGCAATAAGTGGTGTTTTGTCACTGTTGCAGTCAAAGAGTAGGGAGAGGAAAAAAAAATTGGAAGAAAAAATCAGTCTCACACAACATCTATTGACTTTAATTGTGGTGAGTTGATGTGGACATTGGTAATCTGTTAACTACTTCTTCACAAAAATCAACTAAGAAAACCAAACTTTCTGTCAGAAAAGTCACATTTCACCAAGTCACCAATTTCATCCAAGGTCAACACCTCCACTGGGAAACATGCAGAGGGTCTGCAATTCAAACATCCTCTCACCCTGCCACAGAATTTTACAGCAAAATCTGGAGGAGTGGAATAGCCTAGCTGATGTTTTGCTGAACCTTCACTTCAATAGGTAAAATGTTTGCTAATTTCAGTCAGTCCAATCCGGGGTCTTGTTCCCATATCCTGTGGCCACCAGAAGTCTCACAAGAGGACAGTACAAAGACAACACAGAATGGTAAAACTTCTTTGGCCCTTCAGTTTTACCTGACTGCAAAGAAAAAAAAAAAAAAGTGGGGGGGATAGAATGGTTTGTGTTGGAAGGGACCTCAGAGATCATCTAGTTCTAACCCCACTGCCATGGGCAGGGACACTTCCACTAGACCAGGTTGCTCAATGACTCATCCAGTCTGGCCTAATACTGTTTTTCTCATCCAACTTATTTTATAAGCTTGACCAAAAAGGATATATACACTGAAGCAGAAGCCACTGATTAAAAAACCTAAAGAATTCTTCTAGAAAATTACTTTTTCGGTCTCTCCTTACAAAACAGCAGCAGGACATTTTTTTCTTTAAATAACTGACAATACTTTATATTTCTAAGAATTCTGTAACACCCTTATTACTCAAAAGCCTCACTCTTATTTGCATCGACTTTTCACCACACACTTGACACACACACCTTGGACACTTCCCAATCAGAGCAGAGCTCCCCTCCCAGAGAAGCCAGAGGAGCTGTTTCCACCCCAGTCGGTCCTGCACGGAGCCCTGTAAGCTGAGACAAATTCTCATCCTCGTTACTGAGTTCAGTCAGCCCTTCAGTGTTGTTCAATGCAATTTTGAAAAAAGAGGGTTTTTTTTAGGAAAGTAAAAGCAACCAAAAGAATTAATGACCCACACTGCAACAAAAAGTATAGTCTACTGGTGTCTATATAGCACTTAGCAGCAGAAGACAACATAAAAGCTTCTCACTTTTGCACAGTTTTCTTTACATAGTTTTCATGAACATTTTAAAATACTGTTAACAGATCTTGAGACAGATTAAAAAACCTGCAATTGCAAACGCAACATAGAAAGTCTAACTGCAGTGGTTGCCATTAAAAAGTATTATTTGCTACTGCTGCTACTACATAATGAGACTAAGTGTGTCACCAGATGGGCACACTTTACTTAGGAATCAAAACTCCCTGAATAAATCTTCTAACTAGTGACAGACCAGGTTTGGGTCTCACAATGAACAGGGCTTTTTGAGTGCAACACGTGGGAAGCCTTGATAAAAGTTAATACTTCTGTAATAGATCGTTTTCTGAATCTCGTTAGAAAAGTCACCTTCTGTTAAAGCCATACTCAGAGAAGTACAAGACTCCAAAAGTACAGCAAAACTTTTTGTTTGTTTGTTTTTAACAGAACTCTACTCTGGAACTTATGATAATAAAACCAAACAGACCCAACATAAGAGCCAGAAGCAGCATTTCAAAGAAAAAAAGATAAGAATTCCAGAAAACACACATAACAGAGGTTAGATATAGGCAGTGTTAAAAAATAAATTTGTATTTTAAAAATCTATGTTAATAACCATCCTTGCTTTCTCCAATGAATTTTTCCACTTTGCAAAAGTAACCACTCAACTGCCTGAATTGCTTTTATATACCATGAATGCAGAAAAATAAATTACTGACCAAGAAAATATGTATATTGATACACCTAAATAAAGACCAAAGTATTCTTATACTTCATCCATTTTCCTTAATTTGTATTATATTCTGTACATTATCAGAGTCTGAATGAATTATACACATCAGTTTAGATATGAATAATCTTGGCCTTTTCTGGACTTGCTTATATTTGTAGCAAGGTGGTTCCTTAGGGAACCAGTTGAGGGAGACTAAGACCATTGTTCCATTTTCCATTAAAATTCTACCTCAGTCAGCCTATAAAAATTACATTCCATACTAATCAGGAACTTATGAATGAGTGATCCTTCATTTAGGCTACACTTCCTGTTGTCTGCATCCCAAATATAGAAATGAACAATTTTGCTCCCATATTTACATTATAGTAGCTGCATAAAAAGGGAACTTTAAATCTCTCTGTAACCCATGAGTTACTACCATTCTGCAATTCCATAGCTGAGGACAGAAAAAGAAGGACACATTTCATTATAAAGGCGATTCTGTTTATTTCTTTGGACAGCAAAACCAGATGTTTAAAATTGTGGAACTGGTCTCAATGAATACAAATTAGAAAGCTGAAAGCAGAGAAGAGGGTCTAGAAGGCATCTTAAATTATATTCAATACATTGCATTGCTTTGTGCAATGTAAGTCTCACTACTGTGAATATGAGGCATGTGTTAGTATTATTTGGACACATACAATTGCAAAGAAATCTTTTTTAAAACATCTAAGAAAAGAGGAAATATAAAACAAATGGCTCTGCCTGCAACTTCATTTACAACGCTTTCCTCTATTCCTGCTCATCTTTTCACTGTACAGATATGATTCCATGGATCAAGTTTCACAGTGGCAGCTTAATTCAACTCTTTAGGCCACACAAGTTAAAATCCAACCCTATATTCACATTTTAGAGGATAAAGCAACACCATTTTTAACTTTAAGGCAGAGCAAGCCACTTCAGGCTGTAACATATGAATTCAGATTAAAAACATGGCTAAATTAATACAATAGATAAAAGACAAAGTTATTAACAAGGCAGCAACACATTCAGGAAAATAGTCCGTTCCATTAGCTTGACACTATTATGCCAAGCTTATTCCATCAAGCAAAAATTAAGTTGGTTTGCTTGTTTTTAAAACTTAAGCATGCCCAATTTTCTAAATAAAGGTACTGCACTCAGATATGGGAAACCAATAATCGACTTCACTACCCTGAAAGCACTCTGCTTCCCCTCTTCCACAGCTGTCTCCAGCAAGGACAGCCTGTTTTCTATGCATCAGTCCAACAATTACAGCTCAGACAGTGAAAATAGGCTCCATAACATTAAATCATGGATATATATCATCCTAATTAATGATTTTTATTAGGATAAGTCTTTTGCAAGCAAGGAGTTTGATATGACTGTGTTTCATGTCAACTACACATGAGCCCATTTTCAGTTGGGAGCCCTTTAGCACCATTTAGTTTCTTCACTCCCCACTTCCTCAGACTGTTATTTTTGCACATCTTTAACAGAATTTTAAATGCTTTTTAAACAGTAGACAGGACTTCAAGAAGCCTGGAATCATTAAGACTCATGAAAAAAAAAAAGAATTCAGTCCTACCTACCTTAGATATTTCTGGCTCCACTTGTCTCTTGGGGGTCTCTTTTGACTCAGGCCCTTTTGGAGCACTGATATTCTTAACCGAGGGCGATTCAACTCCTTCACCTTCAAGTTGAAGATTAATACCTTCTGTGGGGACAGGGTGATCAATACCATTTGGATTCAGATTGCAATGGATAGCTGGGGAAAAAATACGAGAAAGAGAAACACTGCTTAGAAAAGACACATCCAAAGTTGCAAACATTTAGCACAAGCTACGGAGAAGTGTCACGTGGTACCCAGAGTTATGTCAGACCATAGCAAGTGAACCAGATGTACCTGGGCATGGATTCAAGGTGAGATATTTGAGAAGGGAAATGAGAGGAATGCAGCACAGTATAAGACTATTTAGTGCAGGCTACCATGTTGAACTGTACTCCACCAGATTCACTGCAGCATCCAAGACCCTCAATTTAACAGCTTTTACTTGGTATTCATCATTCAACCATATCTTTTTTCCTTTCTAGGCAAGCAAGTTGAAGTTTTTCTACTACGTTTTCAATTTCTACAACATTCTAGGCCCTAAAGACTGTGGGATAAAAAAGTTGTACACAGCAAGTCAGCAAGTTGGTCTCTGCAGAGTAATGACTTACCCAGCTAATTATCTCTCATTCAGCCCTTTGTACCACTGCAAGTTACCACCTACACCATCCTAACAAGCAAGAGGGATGTACTCTCTAGGAGTGTATAATGAGGTGTGAACTAATGACAGTGGAATAAGGAAAGCACCAAGAGGAAAAAATAAAAAAAAAAATGCAAACCATACCACAGACATGCCCATTTAGAACTACAACAGCAGTTTGTTTTCTGCCTGAATTTTCACAGTTCCAGCAATCACACAGACAGTAGCCTTAACAGCCTTCTTGGTATGCATGGCAATTGTAAAACGTGTGGATCCTGAGGCAACTTCCCCTTTATGAAACTATCCCACTTTTGCATTTATGTTCCTGCATAACTGTGCTTTTATGCTACTCATAATTAATGATCCCAACTTCCCCTGTGTGCAGAAGAACTTTGCTCAGATACAGTGATGCAATGTTTGACAGACCTGAATAGAAACTTAAACCACAATGTAAAGCCCAAACAAAAGCTGCCCTTTTACTCCTGCTTGGCTTAGAGGCAAAGGGTGGGGAGATGGGGACAGAATCAGAACTGCCCATTTCTACCAGTGACAAATCAGACCTTGGAAGCCTCTCATGGGACACTGGCTCAAGCTGCAGGGAAGGCAAAGGGTTCTTTAATGGCACCTTTTGAAAATTCATTCACCTTAAATCCTAGAGTCTTAATTGAAAACTCTGAGCCTAAGTTACAGCAATTCCTCAGTACAGAATTAAAGCAGAGGCCAAAAAGTTGGCCTTTTCTCCTAGGGCTTTTAAAAAACATCCAAATATTTGTAAAAGATAAGTGATCTCTGCAAGCACTACAATACCTACATCTGAAAGCCAACACTGAAACTCCTCCTACAGGAACTTAAAAATGAGATATGAATCTGTGGTTTATATTTACATCTATGTACCTTAAGACACAAAAAAAATTTTCTCTTTCCTAGCTCATATCAACCTACTATTATCCAGTTCCTCTAGAACATACTTACCTACCTGGAAGAAAGAAACAACTACTAACAATTACTTTGCTTACCGCTCCAGACCACCAAAAAGGGATGTGATTCATCAAGACAGACTTTTTTAACAGCCCAATGAGGACGGAAACTGTTCTGTTAGTAGCCAAACTAATTCCCTCCTTTACAAAAAACGTATTGGTTAGATACCCTAACCAACTTATAAAAGTACTCCCAGTACACCCTGCTCCAGCAAGAGCTGGAAATTACCAGTAAAAGACACTTGGTATGGAGTGTGGTCCATAAAAATCCCTCCGTCTTCTGCAAGGATCTTGCCTAGCTGAATAGGAAGCCTCCTGCACACACCTTTGAAACACTAACAGACCACAGCAACATCCAGAGATAGGCAGGTTTTGGCTGTCAGCAGCGTTCCAGTGCTCACTAGAAAGAAATGACAAAGCACAGTGTGACTTAACACTGCCTGGAAGACCACTGCCAGCAACAAGCTTCCTGTGAATTGCAACTCCTCCCTTCCCAGTGCCCTCAGACAATAGAGATTAGGGAGGAGGGTGGTAGTGAGTGAACAAGGAAATCCTTCTGGGTTACAGCACTGATTTACCATGCATTACAGGGAGCAAATGATACACGTTTCCAATAACAAGGTAGCATGATGACTTACCTTCTCTCCTTCTATGTATGACCAGGTCACCTGCTTAGTGAATGAAGGAAAGGCTGTGGGTGTTGTCTACCTGGACTTTAGTAAAGTCTTTGGTACCATCTCCCACAGCATTCTCCCAGAGAAACTGGCTGCTCATAGGTTGGATGGGTGTACTGTTCACTGTGTAAAAAGCTGGCTGGATGGCCAGGCCCAGACAGTGGTGGTGAATGGAGTTACATCCAGTTGGTGGCCAGTCACTACTGGGGTTGTCCAGGGCTCTGTTTAATATCTGTCAATGATACAATGAGAGGATCAAGGGTACCCTTGTAAAGAGGGTCAATCCCCTGGAGAGTAGGAAGGCTCTACAGGGGAATCTGGAGAAGGCTGGATCAATGGACCAAGGTCAATGGTATGAGGTTCAATAAGGCAAAGTGCCAGGTCCTGCACACTTGTCATGACAACCCCAGGCAGTGCTACAGGCTGGGCACAAAGTGGCTTGAAAGCTGCCCAGAGGAAAAGGACCTATGGGTGTTGGTCAACAGCATGACTGAACATGAGCCAGCCCAGGTGCTCAGATAGCCAAGAAAGCCAATGGTGTCCTGGTTTGCATCAGATATAGTACAGCCAGCAGGACCAGGGCAGTGATCATCCCCCCCGTACACTGGTGAGGCCACACCTGGAATTCTGTGTTCAGTTCTGGGCCCCCCACTACAATAAAGACATTGAGGGGCTGGAATGTATGCAAAGAAGGGCAACAAAGCAGCAGAGTTGCAGCTGAGGGTGTGGTGCTGTGTGCAGGGAGTTGAGAATGGTCCGGTCCCCTATTTGTTAGAATGGTATGTTCTGTTAAAATTCACACCCTCCAGATCTGTCAATCCCCCCAAATATCCACCCAGTATTCCAGATTTTTCCCTGCCAGTTACCCTAAACCTTGTGTCTCATTAGCCCTGAGATTCTCCCAGTTCCACCCCGGCTGCTATTGGTTCTCATCCCTCCTGTCCTCGTTATCTATTGGCAAAATTTCAACCCCCCTCCATGTTTCCACCCCCAGTTAAAAGTCGCTGCACAGGCGGCAGATTTGCTTTTTTGAGCTTGTTCCCCTGGAGTTGAAGGGAGCTCTGAGAAGCTGCTGTCTCAGAAGCTCAATAAAACTCTGGACTAAAACACCTCAAATAAGTCTTCTCCTCATCTTTGCCCTCTGAAGTCGTTCAGGAATTAGGTTCGACGTGGAGTTTCTGCCAGGAAGCAGCGAAAGCTCCAAGAAGCCGCCCCGTTTCTTAATATCAGAGACGGCTTCCCCCGCTGTCGGCGGCCGGAGCCAAGAAGCGGCGACTGTTTTTCCCAGCACGACGGAGGGAGCTGGGGTTGTGTGGCCTGGAGGAACGGAGCCTGAGGAGAGACCTTATTGCTCTGTACAATTACCTGAAAGCAGGTTGTAGCCATGTGGGGGTTGGTCTCTTCTAAATAGCACACAATAGGACACAAGAGCAAATGGCCTCAGGTTGTGCCAGGGAAGGTTTAGGTTGGATCTTAGGAAAAAAGTCTTCAAGGAAAGGGTTGTCAAGCATTGGAACAACTGCCCAGGGATGTTCCAATGATCCTCTTAGTATTTAAAAGACATGTAGATATGGCACCTGGGGACATGGTTTAGTGGTGGACTTGCCAGTGCTGGGTTAAGGGTTGGACTCAATTGCAAAGGTCTTTTCCAATTTAAATACTATAATTCTGTAAGTATCACCTAGATGGCTTAAAAATTAAATAAACCACTTGGCAAGATGCTGCTTGACTCAGCCCATCACTCTTTCAAGCATAATAAAAGTTAGTGCTGTTCCAGCAATGCTTTTTACTGGGCTCCTTCAGGATACAAAAGAGAACAAATTGAAGCTGCTAGCAATTAGATACATGGCCACTACCTTTTAATTGAAAACAGCTGACTGGTTAAAAGAAACACAGGCTGCCTTAGGAGACTTTTGCAGAGTTGTGAACACTGAGGAGGGAGACAACTTTTGTTTATTTCCCAGGGGTATTTATTTCCTGAAGAGAATAAGTATCTCAGTCACTTGGCAAAGCTAATCTCTCTTTGTCATGACACATCTCCAGGTAGTCATCTCTATTGTTTTCTTCTAGTGCTGCCTCCAACCTTCAGCTACACAGAGGGTAGGAAGCAAAGAATATCTGCTTGCATGGGTCTGTAATTTCCTGCTACCACACAGAAATACATAGATCCATCTCTGTGGCAGACAGAGAGGGAGCTCTTGCCTCCTTTTAAATGTCAATACAAATCAAAATTGCTCTCTTTCAAGATGTGTTAAAAGCAGGGAAAGAGGTCAAGGTTTGGTCAATAATAACTTATTTTCTCTTTAAATCAGCACCTTATATAATTTTAGCTAGACAAGGTCAGCTCTAAGCTCAGGATCAACTATCAAACCTAATGGGGTTTGGGGGGCTGACAGCACCTAGTGCTAACATCCTGTAGAAGTGAGTTTAAACAACTCTTAGAAATTAATCTCAAATCACTAACTTTACCACAACTCAAGTCCACTGACATTTCTTAAATCTCTTTCAGAACTTAATGGCATTCATCTGGAAAAGATTCTACCTACAGAAAAAGTAGTTTCTTGCTACAATATGGTCCAGGACCTTACCTCTCATTACCCTGGTATTGGCTAACGCTACCTCATCCTGCCCTCTGCAGTCAGAGCATTTTCTCACACTGCTGCTTTGACAATACTCCTACTGCCTCAGCACCTCTTCACTCTGGCAAACTACACCTACTTCATCAGTCCCAGACTGTAAAGTCCATTGAGACAACAAATGACCTCCAAATCAGCTGGTGGGATCAGCCTATCACTGGATATCACGAGTACCATTCGAAACAGAACCTCTTCCAATATTCTTCCATAAAATCTCAATATTCACATATCATCTGTAAGTCTCACTAATACAACTCTTCATCCAGTTTCAGATCACATATATTCTCCTTTCCCTGCTGAAAACCGCACCTCACACTGATTAATGCCGTGTCTCTCTTCATGCTCCCCAACCAACCTTCATTTAACTTGGATTGAAAGCTTTCAGTGGTGAGAACTTGTTTCCTTCTTTCCTTGGGAAGGAGGGTGGATGTTTTGTAGAGCTCTGACTGCACAGAAACAAGCCCATGATGAATGGTGCTGGCACACACAATACATAGATCCAAAGATTACATTTATGAAACAAACTATTATTTAAAACAAAAGTAAGTGCTCTTGTACTCCTAACTCTATGGTAGAGCTGAATATACTGGAAAATATCCACTTTTCCATAACTTCAAGAAAAGACTGCTAAGATCTGCCAAGCTATGAGAGTCAAAAACTCTGCAAGAAAAATAGTAAATGGAGCACCCAAATCGGAAAAATGACCCCACATTTCTCCTAAAAAACTAGAGAAGGAACAAAATTAATGCAACACACAGAGTATTTTTTCCACATGGTGGAACACAAACCCAAGTCCTTTCCATGTATACAGAGCAAGAGAATTTGTTGCCCTGCAGAAGCTGCCCGATCCATGTGAGCTGAGCTCTGTGCCTACACAGATCCCTCACAACACGTGCATGCAGTTTGAAAGGAGAGCACACAGGGCAACGTGAACACTCTGCTCCCCTCCCTGCCTCCCTCCCATACATGCCTGCCTCCTGGATGGCAAGCGGCCAAGAGACAGCTTGTCTGAGCACACTTGATGGTACACAGAAGTCACCAAGAGCCACAGTAAGTTACTGGCATGTGGGGGCAAGCCTTGTCTTTTCCTAGAGGGTATTCTGTGAATCCTGTTTGGAAAAAAGCCTGAAGGCACTCTTCAAAACACAGCCTTGATATATCCAAAGTTTTGCATGGACAGATGGAAAGTCTTTGTCTCTCCATCTGTAGGCTCAAGGCTTAGCAGATAAATCTATGATCAATCGCTACCTCTGAGCACTCCACTGCCTACCATGTCAAACACTTCATAACTACTTGTTTCAGTGGGAATACTGCTAGCTGCTTAAAATTTTAAGCAGATCAATTATGGCTACATTAAAGCATATTTGGCAAGTACTTGAGTTACATGAAATAACAATTGTTCTATTTTAAAAAGTGATTGAATAAAAATAGCATCATCTTACTCATGTGCCCTGTTCTCTGTGCATCATAGTCATATGCTCACTTTTGCTATTCAGAGACAAAAAGCAGGCACACAAGATATACATCCAACCTCTAACAATCCTTAGAAAACTTTCATGTGTCAAATACTGGCAACCTTGCAAACTCCATTTTATGTATTCCTTTCACAGACATAGCTGCACAATGCTGAGATAAGACCATACAATACAACTGCTACTCCCACCTTAAAAAGCACATTGTTGAAAAGGACAGATAGAAGTTTGTCCATACAGTTTGAACATTAACAAATTCATGCTGGACATAGCAGGGGGTCTATAAACAGAGTCCAACTATCTTTTCAGTCATCTCAGCAGTCATGAAAATTTACAAGGTATTTCCAGGGAAAAAGACATTTGGACAGCAGCTCTCACTGAACCTGTCCTTCCATCTCTGCCCGTTTATTTGTCAAAAGCACATCAAATCTCCAACCACATCAAATTTTGCAGTCAGCATCTTCAGTCAGATTTCTGACAGATTTCTGTACACTTCCAGATGCTGCATTTCAATACCAAATAGTCAAACAGCATCACTGAGGCTTTTTACTTGCCTTTATTCACAAGCCCCTATAACTGGGTTGAACGGAGAGGAGACATTTACACTGAGAACACTGAGGTCTCGTTCAGATTGAGATGACTCCTCACACTGACCAAATGAGCAGGAAGGATCTACACTGCAAGGACCTTTTCTCCTTCAGTACAGATAACACGAATATATCAGAAACTTCCTCTAAGGCTGAAATCCCAAAATACTTAACTGAAGTAATATTGGGGTCTAGCTTCTGTTGTCCAGCATCAAAAATCAGCATTAAACATTACAAACAGGTTGTGCCAAAAGGCAGGCCAGTGCTAAGCTGTGCAACGTGTTGGAAGCTGCTCCTACTGCTGAGCTGTGCCCACAGCTTTGAGCACAAAGCTCAGACACAGGCAGCAAGGATTAGCAGACACAGACACACACTGCTGTACCTGCAGGTCCCTCCAGAGGGTTACTTGTCTTTCCAGCCTCTCATTATCATGACTACTAATGATCTACTGGATTAATCAATTTAACAAACAATAAGCTTCTTTCTTACAAGATATGAATTTTACAGTCAAGACTTGGTTCAAGCAGTGGGACTTGCCCAACAGCTGGGAGGTACCTGGAAGGGCAAGGGAAGAGACAGCTCAGCAGCAAGGAACTGGACATTGAATCACATCAAGATGGGCAGGGAAGGCAGAGCAAAGGGGAGACAGGTGTAGGAAGAGGAGAGGCAGAAGGGAATAAAGTGTTCAGAAGAAGAGTGTTCATTTTAGTTTGTAACTGTGAGTTGTGGGGCTTTTGCCTTTTTTACCCCTTTAGAACTATCATCAGGAAGAAAATTTAAAATAACCACACTTCTGATGCAACTATCCCTGAACATTTCTAGCTAGACAACCAGGTAGTTGTCCCACTCACTTTCTCCAGAAACAATGAAAAAGTACCCAAAACTAAAGCCAAAGAAAAACACAGAAAAAGTGTGTTTTCTGAGACAAATCTATTACACTTCACATGCATCTCTCAAACACACTTCAGCTACAAGATGGTATAAAGCCTTGTACAACATCAAGAAACCAGAATGAGAAACTTAGCAGTTTCATATCTGTAATCAAACTAAACTCATAATTTGGTTGAAGCCCATGCAGATCTTCAGTGTAGAGAGAGAAGACTCTTTAGTTGTCTACAGGACAGAAACATTAAGCCCAGAATAAGAAATTCTCTTCTTATATGGGTTGAGTTTGCCTTCTAAGACCCTCATCCCATCAGGATACATATGTACTTAAGTTTATTCATCTAAAAAACGCCCTGGTGTATTTTTAACAGTTTTCCTACTGGAAACTATTTTATGTATGGCAATATCCACTTGCCATCTCTTACCTCACAGACTTTAGCTAATGCTGTAAACATAAAAGAGAGTTTCTGTTTCACCTGCTCTTCAGGAGACGGACTGCATTCATCACTATGCTAAATAGACCTTGGAGCCTCAGGAATGCAAGTTCAGCCTTTGTAACAGAGCAAGATTTCATGAAAAAGCAGGCACAGTGACTGGACAGCTAAATTATTTCTGAAGAATTTTCTCATTCCATTTTAATAAAGGTACAGTTGGTACAAGCAGCTCTTGGTTTCACTCTAGCAACAGGGGCTCATTGAAAAATTAACCAATTCAGTGAATAAATAAGACCAGAATACCATAAATCCTGTACAGGTATAGATGAGGAGGAGATACTGGCACAGAAGGGGACCAAGTAAGCTATGCAATTAGCTTAGAGCAAAATGGATCTTAGTGAACAAAGTACTAAAAGTCAGTAAGTAACCTGCATCTCATGTATACCAGAACATAATTTGAGCAATGGATTAAAGTATAAAATAGTTGGTAATTTGTTTTGCAAACCAATTGTATCCTCTGTTAATAATACTTGTGTGAGCATCTACAGAACTTCTCTTGAAAAGTGAAGAACTCTGGATTTCAAGATTGTGAGATGGACAGGGTTGCAATCAAAGAGGATGCTGTAAGACATAAGAAGTGTAAGTATGAAAAACAAAGAAAATTAATTGGTAGAAAGAGAGGAAGAGACCTAAAATAATTCTCTCACACAAGGGAAAATATTCACTGTATATTACAATTGCCAGTTAGGAACTGACTTAGGCCAACTCCAGGCTAGGTATCACTGTTCCCCTCAAGGTTTCACAGAGAATATGGAGGTATAGAAAAGCAAGTTAACACACATGGGTATGCAACAAGTCTTTGTTAGTTCCACTACTCCTGGAAAAAACTTGTCTTGCGATGACTGCTTAGAAAATTAGCTAGTCACACTTCACCATAAATTATATCTCTGAGAATGCCTCTTCTCAAGTCCTAGCGGCACTACTATCCAATTCTATAACCAGCCAGCATTACATCAAAAAGCCTTTTTAAACACTAGTGAGCCTGTCCAGCACATAAAGAACAGCTCAGACATAAACAGGTTAAGTCTCTATTATGGCACCAGTGGCACACTGTCCCACACATGTATCACCTATCTCTGTGTTTGCCCTACTCATGAAAGCTAGTGTCTGCAATGGCTGCAATTCAGCTGTGGATCCAGGCTTTATTTCTTGTCCCATGGATGAGGAAGAGTCATCAAAATGGAAAGGAAAATATCTTTATTCATTCTCACTAGCATAACTAGTTTGCAATCTGGCAGTTGACTTCTGTTTTCAATCCTGGCTTTCTCTCAACTGCCTAAAAGCTACCTCCTTTATCATTGTTTGAGGCTATCCCTTCTTTTGCACATTTAACTGAAGAGTTTGGAAATGCCTTCCTTCCTTCCCCCAGTAAAATTCTTTACCTCCTACTGCTTACTCATACCACTGTATCCTACTTGCTGTAGTACCCCAGATGATTTGCATAGCAACAAACAGCCAAGAGCACAGAGGACAATTCAAGAGAAAGATTCTATTGACACACATTACAATTCCCTTTCTTTACGTTTATGAAACAGCATTATTAAAAGTCTCTTTATTGTTTTTACTAGATTATTTGCAGAGAAGAAAATCAACTCAACTAAAATCCCCTCTGAGGGAAAAAAATAAAACCTAAAAAAAAGGCCACAAAAGGCAGAAGAGAGCAAATGAGCGGTGGAATGGAGGGAACTAATGACCTGAACATTCAGTTGAAGAACATGAGCTACCAAAGCTCCACATTATATAGAGATGGATAGGGCTGCACTAAAGGGAGGCTAATATCCACACCAAATGTCTTCCTTGTACCCTTTTACCAGTCAGTCACATACTCCCTGCAAGCATATTAAATCCTGTAACTGAACGTAGAGTTCATTTCAGCCCAAGTTTAGTCCCCTGCATACCTACTTGCTTCATCCAGTAGCAGCACATACTAGGGTGAATTTTTGTTGTTTCAAGTACTGAACTGCCCTTCAATGCCAAATTTAGCTTATGGTGCACAGAGAACATGCAGCTACAGACAGCAACTCCCTCACTCTCTTTGTAGTCCTTTTGCCACAGGACACTTCCAGAGAGAGAAAGAGGACTCTATCCAAAGGTAAGAGAGTATTCAACCTACACAAGGCAGAAGCCACTAAGGGTGAGATCTATAGATCCAATGTACTTCAGGCTTTCCTGGAAGTCTACCTCAGACCATACTTCACCTCATTTATGCAGATATTTCCAACCCTACCTGCTGTGGGGAATCAGTATTTTCCAGGATGGCATTTCTACAGCTGCAGCCTAGTGCAGTCCCCTCCTTCCCTCATTCCCACGGGCCTGACATAGCAGACAGTTCCTCTTACAAAGCAGTATCAGTTCCTATACATTGGGAAAAACAGAGCTACATATCTTATGCATCATGACCCTGTCAATGTATTTACAGCTCAGTGCCTAATTCCCCACCTCCTCTCTGTTTCTGGGTTGTCCTGGCCAAATTTTCCTTTCAGTTACTTGATGCAAATCATGCTTTTGTGGTTAGTGGAATGTGGAATTGTTCTGGACAACAACCAGATGAGTTAGACTTTGTCATAGAAGTCATCAGAGCAGGTCAGACTAACAGTCTATCCCCTTACACCACTGATTAAGGAAACGGTGTGAGAGGTTAGGAGTGACCCAAGGTTGAAAGTGTACCTGGGAAACTCTGTGTTATATGAAAAACTATTTCCTTTTTTTATTTAAAGCACAAAAGCCTACAGCTTCACTGTTCTGCCCTTGTGACCCAGTTCCTTTTTTCCACCTTCTCCAAACCATTCATCAAGGCCTAAGGATTTCTTCATGGTCATCTCTTTCCCAAGCTAAAGCATCAGAATCTTTGTAGCCTGCCTTCAGAGAACTCACCACCTCTTTGCCCAGCTGACTGCCCTTTTCTCTGTATTCTTTCCAGTCCTCTCCCTCTTCTGGGGTGCAGCAAGAAAAATCTGCAGGAAGCATTCAAAATACACAAGCAGTATGCAATTATAAGAAATGGTGATCTTCCTTGCCCTGTTCTGAGCTCTCCTCATAGTTCCTGAAATCTTACTAGCTATTTTGACCAGCACCAACCAGCCAGTTTCAGAAGATTTCAAAATTACTCCATTTTCCTTTTCTCCACCTTTGCCTTTGGCACCTTCCAGAACAACTCCCTCCACATTTTCTTCATGTTTTGAGCAGATAATTGGGGGCTGGTTGTTCAATTGTTAATCTGCAAGGGTAAATAGCTGTATCCATTCAAAGGCAACAGCTTTCATGAGAAATAACCCACAACACGATTGCTCAGTTCCAACTCTGAGTATCACACAGAAAGGGGCATCCTTGCATCAGAGATCACACAGTCTGGACAAAAAGAGAGACACTGAAGAGACAAAACAAAAACAGGGCACAACTGGGTAAAGCTGTCTCAGCCAGGACAGCAGAGAAAGCCGGCTCCAGAACCAGACACAGATCCGGAAACTCAATATCCAGTGTACTGAAAAGTAGCCTTCTAACAGCTCTGCTACCTCTGCAAACTATCTGTACCATTCTCAGAGACCAATGGACAAAACAAAAAATTATGCTGCTCCACAGATACCTAGACCTGCACTCACTAGCCAGCCTGCACAGAGGATGTTTTAGATAGAAACCTTCCCAAGGTTATCAGCTCTACAACCAGCACCAGCCTGCAACTCCAACACCACCCAGCTACAGTGCTTTTCTCTGAGCTTGTCACTGCTGCTGTGCTGCCATAACTCTTGTGACACAGCAATACTGGGAAGCCCTAGGGACTGGCTCCAGGCAGCTTGCCCTGGACTCCTGTGCTGAGCTGTAAACAAGAGGAAGAAAGCTACACAATCTCCTTGGATGTTGCCTGCCAGGCCTGGACATCACATAAGGGAAAAAACAAACAACAAAAACAACAAAAAACCTCTGAAGAACTGTTCTATTTCATAATTTTCATTTAAGAGTAAACATGAGATCTTACAATGTCACTTCTGGTTTTGTCAGTACTTTCCAGTCATCACGGATAAGTTTTGTGAATGAAGATATGGGAAGGGCTCTACCCACACTTGTTACAAACGCACTGGTGACTAAAAAGGCCAATGAGGGATAGACAAGTCTGGATACAAAAGGCACAGCTAAAAATCTCCTTAGGTGGTATTGGCGAGGCACGGTTCTTTCTGCGATGTCTTTTCTCCTCAAGAATAATTCTACGTGAGTTTTCAAAGGAGGCAGCAGCGTTATAGATGGTGTGTCTCCATGTCTCCCGATTTGAGGCCAGAGTGGACCACTGATGGTGGTCAATATGGCCAAAACTGAGGTCTTGTTTCAGGGAGTCCCTGTGTCTCCTCTTTGGGGCTCCTCTCTTGCGGCAGCCAGTGGCAAATTCACCATAAAGCACAATCTTAGGGAGGCAGTGATCCTCCATCCTGGAAACATGCCCTGCCCAGTGCAGTTGCGTTCTCAACAGCATGGCCTCAGTACTGGTGACCTCTGGCTGTTCTAGGACAGTAACATTAGTCACATAGTCAGTCCAGTGGATGTTCAGGATTGTACAGAGGCAGCACAGATGGAAGCGTTTGAGGAGTTGCAGGTGATGGCGGTAGATGACCCGTAATTCAGACCCATATAAAAGAGCAGACAGTAAAATGGCTTTATGAACACTAATGTTTGTACTTTTCTTCAGGTGTTTGTTGCACCAAACCCTTTTATGAAGCTTCCCCAAAGCTCTGTATGCCTTTGCTAACCTGTTGTCTATCTCTTTGTCAATCCTACCATCTGAAGAAATGATGCTTCCCAGATAGCTGAACTGCTCTACCGATCTAAGCTCTGATTTACCTATGGTGATGTGAGGATGATGGTAGAGTTCCTGAGGTGCAGGTTGGTAAAGAACTTCTGTCTTCTTCAAGCTGACTTCCAGCCCAAAAAATTCAGCAGCCTCTGCAAAGCAAGATGT